>JAURVB010003994.1:0-10173 GCA_033002965.1 Piper betle
GAGAAATAAGTGTGGCTACTGAGAAACGGTTCAAGACTGTGGGATCTTTATATATGTTTTTGTTTGTAAAAATGTTAGACAAATTTGCTTAAATTTTGAGTAACACTTTGCCAGCTAGGCCTACAATGTTGTGACAAATGGCGGGTCGTTACAGGATTCCAAGCTTGTCGTAGATGAGACATCACGTTTGAAGCTCGAACTACAAGTCTATTAGGACTCTTTTCAGTTTCTATCACTATAGTATATTGCCGATATGATTTTCAAATCGCAGGACCTATTAAGTGGATATTTTATCGGACCTTATTTAACACGAGTCATTTAGACGTATTTTACTTTCCTGATTAATAACCTTTGAAGATGAGATCCATTGAGTCTTATATTGAAAATAAGATCCACTACCAGTTGCTCGACCTATTATATAAATATTTTCTGAAGCCTATATATAATTTTATCAGTTTTTAATGAGACAAGATATAGTGAAATCGACTTTGCACGACGCATAGCGATCACGTGCTAGTCAAAACAGGCTCTGGATTCGTGAGTAAGATCATTCAATTCCCGAAGGATCCTAACAACTCCACCTTTGAGTTCGTCAAACCCAAAGAAGTATGGAAGATTACGGGTAGTGCAATGAAGAGCATATCTAGACTTGTAGTTTTAAAAGGTATTGAAGGTGCATGCCTGAAAGTACTCGGCCTCTATGCTTAGGGCAAGAAGTGATACGGAGGTTGTATAGGGCTGAAGAAAAAAAAGGGAAAAAAATTAATTTTATCATGCAAGGGATAGTTTTATTGTTTGTTGAGTAAGAATGGGATATTGTCAAGCCAAGGTTGATGACTCCTAACTAGCACCCTGTGAGAGATTTTATGAAAAAGTATATGAATGGTTTCATGTAACAAAAGGGTCAACTCTTTTGTGCCAATTTGATTATTAGTTATTTTTCAACTGCAAACACTCGTTATTGACATTTTCCTATTATATATGTAGGTCTTGTGATCCTAAGTTGGTTTTGGTAGGAGGATAAATAAGCGCTACAACATTTGAGCTCAGTATAGTTATTTTCTTTTGTACTTTTATTTATATTTAATAAAATTTTAAATATATTTCGTAATGTCTTCTATTCTCTTGACGTCAAGTGGCTTATTCCGATTTATATTATTGATCAAGTCTTATAGACTAACTATTTTAAATATGACTTGATTTAATCGTAACATTTTTTATTCGGTTCTTAAGTGAACTGAAATTATAGTGTTATATATATTTAGTTGAATCAGGCCAAATTAGGTCAACTGAATTTTAAAATTATATAAAAAATATTTTATTTAAAATTGAAAATAATTTTGTGATCAATATTTAATCAAACGTGTTTAAAGAGAGTTTTGGAAAATTTTAAGTTGAAAAATTTGTAATGAATGAAAAATGATAAGAAGGCTTGAATTTTAAGAAAATAATTTATTATAATACGTGTCACGGATTTAAAAATGTGTTAGAGGATATGGCTATTAAAAGGAGGTTAAATAGCAAATAAAAAATATAATTGCGTAAAATTTTGAATAATCTTGTACTTTTATGTAAAAAATATAATTGGGTAAAATTTTAAAGATCTTATAATTTTAATAATTTTATAAGTGTTCCTGAGAAGGAAAATCACTGGCCTTAATATTGAAATTGACAGCAGTCAGCCAGCGTCGCGCGACAACCCAGTGATCCATATTCCAGTATTATCCGGTCTGGTAACAAAGACATAATTGGGTTAATTTTTAGGAGGAAAACCATTAGCCTTATTATGGAAAAATGGCCACCGATGACAAACCACCTATGCTAAGCCTTTGGTCCTAAAAAACGACCCGAGACTTGCAACGAGTATCACAGTCTCTCTTGAAGAAAAAGCTTAGAGAATAAAGTTTATACAAGTCACAGTCACCCGCAGAACAAAAGTACAAATTCGTCTACAATCTGCAACTTTCATAAGTAGCCATCATTGGGCGTGAATTAGCAGGAGGCTACCTGCATTGCATATGGAAGACTATATTTCATCTCAATTTGTACCGTATAAACAGTACTGCTATGTGCTAAGGAGTTGGAGATCAGTTCAACAAATCTTAAAGTTGGTTTAAGATACTTTAATGCATGAGCGAATGATCAATATCTATATGGTCGGACGGCCCTGATGGTGGCAATGGCTGTGCCTTCATATTGTTTCAGTAGAAGATCAGCGGTCTCCAATCTCCATTAAATTCTATCCAACTTTTTCTGGGTCGTCTTCTTTCTTGCGTTTTTAGCTGCTGCTTCATTGCATTCTTTTGAAACAATTTCATGGGTGCCTTGGATGTGGAAAGTGATGGTGCCATAGAAAGCTGTTTTATTTCCAGTTTCTTGTTTTTTATGGCAGAACTAGTTTTTGGCTAAAACATAGAACTCATCTATCTTGTTTTTTTCTGTCATTTATGCTAGCATTTTGTTTGATCGACATTGTATTATCCAAAAAAGTTTTTTGTCTGTTGGTTTTTTATTATTTTGAATCTCGTTTCCGTCCTTTTACATGTTGTGAAGCGCTTTTGATCTATTTTCTACTAAAATATATACGTTAAAGTGATGGTAATGGGTGTCTATTCACTTGTTCAAGTGCTCTTAGTCCACTTTTATTGATTACTGTTCATTTGTATTTTATGGGCAATTTCTATTTTGGGCAGCCTATTAATCTTTGCTATATGGAATTTTTTAAAGGTTATTACAATCATACTGTGGAAGAGTTGTGCAGGGCGCCTTATTTTCAGAAGCTGGTATGGACAACAGTGGTGGGCTTGCAGGAGGTGTTGGTGGATTGGTAGTCGTAAGGGACATTGATCTCTTCTCTTACTGTGAGTCTGCTTGCTTCCATTCAAGGTGCAGTGGCATGTTGGTTATGTTCCATCGTGCCAACTAGTTGTAGGCCTAAGTAAGCTCTCTATGGTAGCTCATGTCTTTGCCAAGAGGCTACAATCTCCTCCACAAAGACTTGCAGATGAGATTTGCTCTGCTTTACTGACTGGTATCAAACCAACCGGAGTTGCTGTTGCCCTTCAATGCTGGCACATTAACTATCCTAATTGTGCAAAGAACTGTAATGAGCACCCAAATAAACCGACTCAAGGGTGGGTTTTCACTTCAGTTTTGTCTGGATCAGGTGCAAGAGAATCAGTGGCGCTCGCACACCAACTGCCCTACCTATTTAAGAGCATTCTTGCTGCAGGATTTTGTATACTGCATTTGTTTTGTAATACAATAATAATAAATTCGACGTTGTTTATGATTCTGATGTATCAATTTAAGTTTTCCAAATTAAATTATATAAATAAGGCACATTGAACTTCTTATATTTTAATCACAAGGAGGAAGCTTTACCATTTGCAAAGCTAGTTTCTTTTATATTGAACCAAGTCGAATTAAGTGATTAACATGTCGGAAAACTATCAACCCGTATAACATTTTTCATCAACTAATAAACCCATTTACAAATATTGTTATTCTTCTTCCACCAGATATCCAAAGTGAGTTGGAGACATTAATCAACTAAGGTTTATACTATTTTGAAAGGCAAAATCATAAATAAGCTATCTCTCATTGCCAATCCTTGTTTAGCTGACCTTGAACAAATAAACAAATTGTTCATCACAGTGATTAATAAGGTTAACCTACTTATTTCAGATTGCTGCGATAGGTAGGCGTTATAGTTACAAAAATTAAAATCGGTTTTTGAGCGAGTCACTGAATTAGATCAAATTAGTTTAAATCGATTAGGATTCAATTTAGTTAAATCAGTCCAAATTAATCCTATACAAAAATTTTAATTTAGTCAAAATCGATAGGTTTTAAGTTATATAATATGTTATTTTATATTATGGTATATATTATTTTTATAATAATTTTTCATATTTTTTGATTTTTTTAAAATTATTTGGAGTTAGTTATTATTTTTTACACGAGTCAGATTCGAGTTAAATTTTCATTACGAGAATGCCACTGTTATTTCTTTTATTTCTTTTCCCTCTTCTCTCCCACACCCACCGCCCTCCTTCCCCCATCATCACTGCCGCCAACCACGCCCTGCCTCCTCCTCGCCAACCCTGTCCCGTCCCTCCCCGCCGTCGTCACCCACCCCTGCCTCCCCCCTGCCGACATCGCCCCGCCCCTCGAGGGCCCCTGCCCCGCCATGCCCCGGCCACACCTTGCATCCTCCGCCATGCCCCGCCGCGTTGGCCCGTCGCCCCTGCCCCCTATGCCCCGCTCTGCTCCCCAGCCTCTGCCCCACCACCCCCTTCTGCCCCTCCAAATCTTCTCCCCATCACCCCCCACCCAACCCTCTTGTCCCACCCTCACCGCCCCATCCTTCCCCCGCCCCATTTATCGCCATCGTTCGGAATCGACCAATTTGGGCCACACTGCCCCATTCTTCCCACCGCCCCGTTTATTGCCATCGTTCGAAATCGGTCAATTTGGGCCACTTCCAAGCGGCTCGAATCGGTTGAAATCAACTCAAATCAACCTATTCACGAACCAATTCTTATTAAAACCAATTTACCCATTAAATCAAATCAAGACTTTTCGATCCAATTTAAAGACCAATTCCGAATGAAACGACCAATTTTTCCATCTATGGTAGGCGTTTAAATATGTTTCCATAATTCAGATATGATTAAAGCACACTTGGTGATAAATGACCATTAGGAGTTTCATACATTTGCTCATCCTCTAGAATCCGTAAAAGAAATTGGATGTGCTCACAAACTGGCGAAACAGGGTAAAATAAAGCACTCACCAAAAGCAAAAAATAGTTTCACTAATTGATCGGTCGAAAGGTGTCCACAACATTTTAGCAGATACCATTGAATGAATTTCAACATTTTTATCCTAAATATTTAAGGTAACAGATACCTATATTCAACGCAGCTGTGCACTCAAATAACCCAAAAAAAATACAAAAAGTTTGGACTAGTAGTCTAGCACCAACATCGAGAAATTGCACAGCCCATTAGTTTAAGGTAGAGATGCTCAATCACCTGCTTAAGCCAACAAAAATATAACATAAAAGGAGTCGAGAAGAAAAAATAGAAAAAGGGTAACCTTACAATTATCAGTTGGTTTCGCATCTCCAATATGAAAACTCTACCCCCATCCCTCCCCTTCAACTCCTATCCCCTGATATCTTGAAAAAAATTGAGTAGAAATGATACTCCCAACCACTAATTAAAACATACTCATGCGGGAGTAGATACCCGTGGAGTAAAAGGTTTGGCTTTGTAACCTCCTCCACAACCAAGACTATACACCTCTCCCGACTCCTCTATTGTTGTTCTACTCACCCCTGCTACCATATTCACCTCGGCCCCCATAGTTCCTGGAATTCCAATAATTCCCTCGCCCTCCTCTCCCTCCATCATTTCGGAACCCACCGCCTCTTCCAGATGTATATCGTGCACGGTTGCTGACTGCAAAAGTCAACACAAGAAAAATCACATAGCAGAACTTTACATCATTTATAGGGCTCATGTTATTGCCCAATATTACTTCAAAGACCTGACTTAAACACGGTCACTGGAAAGGCAATAATAGTATGAACTTTAGCTGACATCCAAAACAGATTCTGAAATATACTTACAGGATCAATCACTTAAATCAAAAGTTCATACAGTTACCCTTGTTAGGGAGGAAAAAGTAAAGCTCGTAATCTGTATACGCAAGGAATATTGAAATTTAAAGACACTTGCCTCGAGATCCAGAGGGCCGTTTTTCCTCAACATGAGCTTGTCGGCCACCAATAGTGATTGGGGAAGCCTGAAACAATATGCGGAAAACTTCTTTACAAAGCATTTTCAAAACACACTGATTGATATATGACCAGAAGCATTTCAAGGGTTTAACTACGTGTACGCATAAATGATTATATTAAACCAGGATAAATGCTTGTGAAAGGACATGATGAATATGCACAAATCACATCAAACAAAAACATATCCACGATATTGAGATAAATTCAATTTTACAACGTTCTCCCTACAAGCTTGTCTTAGGCGACTTAGGGCAATAGATCACTGATTTTGCCAAAATTATAAATCAAACCAAAAGAGATAGTAGCAAATACAGCATGGTGACAGGTAGCAATCAGTCATTATTATAATTCTCTGTTTCAGCATAAATCTCCCATAAAAACGCACTGACATACTACTATGCTTTTGCTTAGAATTTTTCAATGAAATAAAATTCCTTAAACACAAACAAAATGGTTTTACAACAAATATTTATATGAATGGAAATGCTTCATGAGATAAAAATAGTATATCCTTCACAATATCATAATTCAATACGTACCTCTATAGCACTTTGCACAGCATTTGAAACCTCAAACTCCACAAAACCATAGCAGAATCCCTGCTGCTGCAGATCAAAAAGCAGATTATGTTATTGATGATTTCATAAACACAACCTCTATAGATCTCTTATTGGCCAACAATAGCAAGGCAATCAAATATATTATTATAATATGCTCAATTACTACTCAGAAGCATAAAAGAACACCTTGTTGCTCCTAACTTGAACACCATCTTTTTTAATAGGTCCAAATTTCTTGAATTCTTCCTCAAGCTGGGAAGCAGTAGCATTGAGGGGTAAGCTCTTAATATAAATAGAGTACCCATCAGCTGAGATAAGAAATCCGGATTACACACCAAAATCTAAATGGAATAAACAATTTACTCATTTGATCAAACAAAGAAAAATCAACCTCCTTCACCCTCCTGAATAACCCCACTTTCAGGAGCATTAGTATTTGAAGCAGGAACCTCAGCTGATGCAGCAGCATCCTGTGACTGGACTGGTTGTCTCTCTACATTTGGAGGGGCAGATCTTTGAGGAGCAGGTGCTGGCACTGCAATCGGCGCTGGACTCTCTTTCATGACTTTCACCTACCAAAAAACAGTAAGCATAATTGGACTTAAGAATTACCAATTAAAATATCCAGTATGACTAAAGAACTATTAAAGCAGAAAATAAAACAAAAAGGTTTAAAATGCTGAGAAGAAAAGATAGACATTCAATACGTGGGAGAACAACGCACAATTTGGTTCAAAACAAGAGTAGACAGCTAAACTAATTTTGTTTAACATGCTCACCTGAAACACACATAGGTTACAGCCCACAAGAGAGCGCTAGCTAAAAGCTTCAACTAATTAAAAATGATATTTCACATAAGGTAGAAACAAGTAAAGTATCCCATCGATAAATAGTTCTCGTACAACTAAAGATGAAACACCATACAGGTAGTCCGCAACCATAGGAAGAACAAAGCACAATCAATAACCGTTCATCAATGATGACTTCCAAGGTAGATACATTGTTCTCGGTTCCTTGAGTTACGCTACCAAAGTATCGTTATTTGATTAAAGGCAACTACCATCAAAATTTAAATTCAACAGCAAAACTGAAACATAGTTAGCAAATTCAGATTTCACTGGTAAGAAAACAAATCCCAACCAACTTCATCTCCAAAATCAACATCAGTGAAATACCCGTCAATACCATACTAGATATATCTCTGTAAATAAACGCTTTTGTCGTTAACAAATAACTCAGATATAACATGCACATTAGATATGTTATCAATCACTTACAATTGAAGCATATGACTTTTTAGGAGCTTCCTCATGCGTGACATTGGCACTGGAGTTGGGTGCCAGCTGAGAATCATCTGGAACTCCGTCAACTACCTCAGAAACAGGCTCTTCTTCAACAACAGATCCTTCCCCATTGTCAGAGGGATTGTAAACCTCTTCATGAGGAACTTCTTCATTCTCCCAGGAGGTTGTTTGCTCTGGGATTTGGCTCTCTGACACTAGAACATAGGAAAAATTAGGACAAATTTTCAAGGCCTCTTTAACAGCATCAAACGAGAGATAAAACCAATTCAATTTCTTATACCTTGCTCGGGAGTTAAGGGAGCATTTGTGCCATTAGTCTCCTCAGGGTTCGCATCATCATGTGGAATAGAATCCTCCATGTATCTGAATATGTCATTGAGGACAAAATAGCCCTTGTCTTGGGGAGCGAGGAAAAAAGTTTGAGTGAAATTCCTCCTAACATTGTCTTTCCCAGTCAAATAACCAGTCACGAGAACCAGGACTCCCTCATTAAGAGACCTTTGTGCATCCACCGTCTTTATTTCCGCCTTGAGATCACTATAGTCCAAAGATAAAATCTTCTCATTGATAGCCTGTTCAGAAGCACTTAGCACAAGTCAGCAATTGAAATCCACATCAGGCAAAAGCTTTCAAATCAACATTACGAGCTGCCATGTCCCATACCCAGACGCAACAACAAATATTAGAGCTTTGGTTTGGTATAAATAAAAAGCCATAACAACAACCACAACAAAAGATCTCCTATTCCATTTCTGATTTAGGAAAAGTAATCATCACAATACAAATAGGCAGTCACCAAATTATATTTCCTAATTGGACATTCAAGAGCCTATAGTTCTTTTTTTTAAAAAAAGCCCACTTTAACTAAGAGCTCTAAGGTCTCCAATCTAATCCCACCATTTAAACAACAAAAATGCCTTCATTCGTTGTTCGTCCTAACTCCTATCCATTTAGCCAAATTATTGAAGTATTGAAACAAAAGTGCGTAGAGCATGCAAAAGCATATATGCCTTAGAGAAAAATAAGAGATCTCACCTGCATGGTGGTGACTGAGCTCATCAGACCCTCGGCCTCAGGGCGGCCAAGCATACTACTGTCCTGGTAAAATCGGTGAACCAGCTCCGGGGACTGATGCAGTATATGATAATACTGATGAACAAAAGCATTAGCAACCTGCAGACACCAAGATCAAATCAAAACACCTCCACACAACCAAAATCCCAACAAATAAAAAGAAGACCAATCTGGAAGATATGATCCGAGCAAAACCCAGGAAGAATACACGATACATACCACCTGAGAAGGCGGGCTAGCAGGCAGGGGAGACGCCATTTCTGCAAAAGAAAATAATAAAAAGCCATCAGATATCACCAAAACAAGCAACCAAAAACGCGATCCGGAGCAGAAAAGTTGCAGATCGAGCAGAAAGTGGGGTGGAATGGCAAAAATCTACCCAGAAAGAAAAAAAGCGACAGAGAGATCAAGGAGGAGGAGGAGGACCTGGTTGGGGAGTTGAGAAAAGGAGGGATTTTTGTTGAAAAGGTTGGGAGAGGAGATTGAGGGGTGAGGGCTTTGGGGCCTTTATTCCCTCCTTGGAGATGGAGGGGGAAAAGTCTGCTCTCTCTCCTTCTTCTCTGTTATCGATTGTGGGCAGCCTCTCTACAGTCTCCCCAAACTAATAATATTTTACTACATATTTTTTCTGTTTTTAATTTTTTAATTTTCTTTTTACTTCATTTTTTAGTTTTATTTTTTAATTATTTTTATATATACAGACAACAAGCAGAGCCAAGTTGGTTTGTCTTTAGACTTGGGCTCATGGCTGCTCTACTCACTCTCAAGCCTATTTGAATGTAGCCACGAAAGCCGAGCTTGAAAATCGAGTGTATTTGAATCTTAACAGCTAGTAATCGGCGATATGCTATATGTTAATATTAGTGATATTATTATTATTGTAATTAAAGAATCGGTGTCAAATATGCTTCCAGAAAGATCTAACTTGAGTCATTTCGACTCAACAAAGAAATTGTTGTTGCATGTTGGATTGTGAGTTGAGCCCCGAGGTGGCATCTAACTCATTTCAATTATTTTTAAAAGATAAAAAAGTTGTTTCAATTGATCCTAATCTTAATTTCTTTTACAAGACAGTTGAGTAAACATATAATAAATTGTTGTAAATTTGACTTTTTTATTTATTGCTTTCTTTATTTTTATTTATTTCTTTAAATTTAATTTTCTTATTTATTTATTTATATACAATGTAGACAATGAGTGGAGCTAACTTAATTTGACTAATGGCCGCTGTGCATGACTCAGCTCGACTTGTTAGGAATTGTTTTCCCATGTTAGGATTGTGAGTTGAGCCTGATGTAGTATCTAACTTGTTTCAATTGAATGTAATTTTAGTTTTATATTACAAGACAAGTAAATAAAAAACAATAATTTAGTTTAAATTCTGCATGATAAATCAATTGAGAAAATTTATTTATTTACTTAATAT
>JAURVB010003995.1:0-21211 GCA_033002965.1 Piper betle
CATATAATAGGCCCCAAGGAAACTTGTGGTGGATCTTGTTCTCGAAATCAACCTCAAGGGATCTCATCCTCAAAGGGTTATTAATCCGGAAAATGTTCGGTTAAATGGCCCGAGTTAAGTAGGATCCGATAAAACGCCACTTAACCCGTCCTGCAGACAATAAATCAAACATACAATAGACAAGATCATAAAAATCAGAGAGAAGTCCTAACGGACCTGGTAGAAGCTCCAAGCGTGTCATCGCGCCAAGGCGGCGAGCTCCTACTTCGTACCTACACATCAAAACTAAATACTAACGCCCGCTAACTAAATGATGCATCAAACTCAATAACATCACAATCACAATGCAAGCATCCATCAACATAACAATAAGAAAAGCATAAAAATTAATTAATCCTAGCTCATCCTATTCATACTAATTTTATTACATGTCTGTAACTTATGTCGTGGTCACTTATCATGCTCTGACCTGATCTACTTCATTAGACCACTTACTCTTCATTCACACTTAATCTCATCATGCAACTCATCGTTTTATCCATCATTAAACATTAATCACATCAATAAACCAACCCTAGCATGCTATGCTAACAATCATCAAGTTTAAATTATAAATTCGGAGGTAATTTTACCTCACGTCATTGGCAATCGGTGACGGCTAGGGTTCCATCGCGCGTCTCGGAGCTCGAATTCGGCGCTCATCGGCGTCCAACATTCGATCGGGATCGACTGGATGAACTCCTCGGAAGATCCGGCAAATTCCAGTGAACCCAATTTTTCGGCAGTTTTCTGGCGGCTTCAGTGGTTTTCCGACAACCTTCCGGCGGTTTTCCGGCGACAATTACCGGCGGCGTCTACTAGCTGGATAGGGGTCACATAGGGTACCATTGGAACCGGCTCGGCAAGCCCGACACATCCATGACATCGACATGGTCGGCCGAGGCAGTGGCTCGCCGGAAAATGGCTAAAATAGAGGCTGCGGTGATAGTTGCTAGATCTGGCCGGCCACGGCGGTGACGGCCTCCGCTCCGGTCAGGAAGCGTCACTGGGTGGTCGAGGGTGCTGAGGTGACCACCTGATCGTGGTGGCGATGCTCGCCGGCGGCCGAATCGGCGACGCAACTGAAATGTAGCCGCGGCGCTAGGCGAGCCGATTCCAACGTCGCGGCGGCCTGGCAGCGGCCGGGGCTGGTCGGGGCGGCACTGCGACGCTGTGGCAGAGCTGGGCGGCGACGATCGGCGGCGGGGCGGCGACGATCGGTGGCGGGGCGGCGCCGACAGCGGCGGCAGTGACACTGCAAAAGGGCGGCGTCGGGGTTTGGTTTGGGGAAGAAAAGAAGGCGTTGTGTGGTGGCAAGGTCGTAAATATTACTTGACTCGTCTCCGGCTCGAGTCAAGTATAATAACTAAGTCGTATTAAATCCTAAAAAATTCATAAAAATCGGGAAAAATCTCGTAAAATCAAACAACACCACAATATTATAATGATATGCTCTATGACTAACAACCCACCTAGACTACCCGAACGCGTCCTAACGTGGTAAACGGCCTAATACTAATTCTACGATCCACTATATATAAAAATAATAAAAAAAATGACTGGCATACTCTCATATATTTGATAACTCATTCTGTTCTGCTGTGTTCATGACGTTATCATCATATACTTGGGTACGCATGACCCTCATAGCTCATACACGCGACTGGCATCGGCTCGGTACACGTGTCCTGAAACTAACTCAACTCGAAAAAATAACGGTTGATCCGACCGGTTCTGAATATAAAACCCTAACTCGAATCGTGGGTTTTACACCACTGACCCAAGCCCATTTGGAGTCCTCTAGCCCAAGAACCAATAGTTACAAAATTAGTGCATAGGTCAGGAACAGTGTTCCAGCACCGTAGGGCCGAGATTAATGGGCCTTGTTCCCCTTGATTGGCCCATGTCTAAGCCATGGTGGAATTTACCTATGAACCTTAGAGTGCAAGGGACAACTCATCCAAATTTTAGCCCATTTAGACATTGTTAGGCATGCCCAAAAAATTGTCTGGTAATCCCATTTGATTAAAAACCTTAGAATTGATAAAAACCCACTGAGTGAACATGAAACTAAAACCTTAATTAATTTACCTAATAAGTTTTAACACTTCACTTAGGACTTAATTAATATAATTAAGTGATGTTAAGTGTTGAGCTTGTGTGGAGACCTTGCCTCATTTTGCGTACTAATGTCACCCGATTTGTATTTGGCTCTATCTGCGTGCTTGGTATCACGTGTGAGCTCATCGACTAGAATACAGATCTCTAGTCACCCAAGTTTGTAGGACTCTCCCTTTTCTTGATCTCTACTTGAGTCTCTGCGTGTCAGGTTTAACCGTGTTTTAGACATAGGACAGCATCGGCAGAATTTTATCGGATCCCTCCGATGTGAAGACATTTAGTCGTGTTTTCTGCACATGTTAAATAAAACTTCAATGTTGAAACCCCTTGATGGTTTTCCAAACATTAAATTCAGAAACTAAGTATTAAATCCTCTCCCAAGCCTATATGTATAAATATGAGGGTTTACGGCTTTTACGGCTAAGAGTGACTACAAGATGTATGGAATTATTGACCAATGGGCGCACTAGTACTCCTTCAAACCCTGAGGCAGTGCGAAGTATGAGGGTAGTGTATAATGCAGCGCATTTTTAGAATTTGTGGCACTAACTTAACCGTTCCTTTTGCCTCTCGAGTATCATAGCGGGTGTAACATAGAGGACGTGAGGGCGTAAGTGTTGTATGTATAAATATGAATATTAGCCATGCATGCGCACCGACACTTGTTTAAGTATGTTTACTTACCTCCCAGTGTAAGGCAATTTTGAAGTTTTCTAAGTTTTCGTGGGTAATGGAATACCCATTTGGCCAGCTTGATATTTTACCAGTAGTTATCCTGGTCGGTAATCAAATTTATTTAATTAGTGGTGTGGTTTTCTATTATATGTAGGTGAGGTTTCCTGGCATCGGCCGGCCTAGGTACATGGATCAAACGGCTTAGTGGCGATGGTGGCAGGGGCTTTGTGTTATGTTGTTTGCTTTAGACCATGTATTTTTTGGATGACCATATGACGGGCATATGCCCCAACTATGTAAACCTTATATGATTTGAATGTATGCTATGATGGTTGAGCTATCATGTTTTATCTTTATATTATTATATTTTACTATGGAGTTATAATACTTAAGGCCAAGGCTAACCATCATCTACAAGGTATACAAGCCCCAGAGTCCTCAAACATGACAAGGAGCTAAGTTAGGTATACGAAACATATTTGGCTGCAATTGTTTGTGTGTTAGAGTAACGTGGGTGGAGGAGCTTACAGTTCACACCATTTGAAGATCCACGTGAAGTCTGGGTATTACGGCTTGATGCCCTGATACTTGATGATGCTACATAATTGTCTGACGCTTTAATTATTGCTCATGTAGGGTATGTGGAACAGACAACTATAACCATTGTTTAAATACTTGCATCATCTTCATGTAGCTAATAAGGAGACCTAAGCATATTACTTGTACTAAGTAGTAAGAATATGATATATGCAATAGCATGAAACCTCAAAGCTATACTGAGGGTGTGCTTCTTCTACAGTTGGGAGTGATCATCACATTTGTAAAGTTTGTACGGATATCCCAATGAGTAGCTTTCAAATTTAAATATCATGATTCGGCTCGCCCCTTTGGGCCGAATTGGAGTGTTACATAAATAGGGTTTGCTAATTCACAACCATAGAACCTAATTGTGGGGGGACATCTTTATATATATTACATAACATACAACCTTGACAAATAACTACTATATAATTTTTATGTGCAAGTTTGAAAAATCGCAGCAGGCAAATTCACTACACATTACTTGTAACACCCCAAATCCGGCTCACTCGCAAACTGAACTGGAATATTATGGGTCGCCCAATTAATTTAGTTAACCCAAATCTAACCCAAATGGATCTATTCTCGGCATCTTAAAATGAAAGATAAATATAGTAATGCATGCATGAGATGTAAGAACCCTAACAGGATACTACGTAAATGACATAGCAACAATCACACTCAAAACCAATCATTTAAATTATGATAAAGTATAGAAAATTATACATTAAAACAGAGAGAGTTTCCTCTCATAAAGGTCACCCTATCAAACAATAGATAATATAAATATCTCATAAAAGCATTCACACAATAATTTCATTTCAATTGAATGATCAATTCTGAGTTGAGTCTTGACTCAACTACTAATTCACATTCATTCTACCTTATTGAGCCGGGTCTCGACCCATTTGTTCATTCGTTATTCACATTTACATTTTTAGGTTGGTTTTTGACCCACCTACTAAACATGTTCAAAATCAAAACATCTCTACTAACAATGTATCATCATATCATTATTAACAATAGATATCACAACACATAGCCATATTCTGAATTTCATCACAACTTCATAACTAAAATAAACGTTCCAATGTCAAGCAGATATGTGTGCATAAGATGTCACTGCTCCTCTATTGAGGCTGATATATCAAACTCCTGCTTCTGATATATATATATATTGAGTGTTATTGGTTAAGAAATAACTATAAAAAGTGGCAAATGAGAGCTTACCCTCATTTTGAAGAAAACCATATACATCTTCTATTGAACTATCATAAGGGCATCTACTGGGGAGTCATCAAGTCATGGACCCAATAGCACCCTGAGCTAACTAGTCTGTTGATGCTTCTCTCGACATTTTCTCATGTTTCTTTTCTGTCCCTTGGGACTACTAGTATATTCTAAGCCCTCTCCCTTCCTCTACATTTCTCCTAGCCTTGAGCACGAAGGCCGAGTACTCTTAGGCAATCGCCTTCAGTGCCCTTTAAAGCACAAGTCTAGACATACGCTGTACTAAACAGTACTCATAAATCTCCACATTTTTCTAGGTGTGAGGAAACTCAAAACGTAAAGTTGTCAGGATCCATCAGGAATGGGCCAACCCTCTTACTAATCTAGAGCTCGTTGTGATTGGCACGTACACCCTCTCATGGTACATGCGAGTCAGATTCGCCATCTCTCACCTCACTGAAAACTTGATAAAATTATATATAGGCCTGGAAAAGGATTTAATATCATAGGCTTGAAGGCAAATTGAGGTGGATTTTCTTTTCGAAAACAAACTCAATGGTTCTCATCCTCTAATGTTATTAATCAGGAAAACTATTCGATTGAATGACCTGAGTTAAGTGGTATCTGATAAAATACCATTTAACTCGTCCTACAAACAATAAATCAAATCTCGACAGAAGAAGCGATAAATTAAGGATGAGTCCTAAATAGACCTAGTAGAAACTCCAAGAGAAGCCATGCGCCTCGATGGCGAGTTCCTACTCTAGACCTACACAATTAAACTAAATGCTAACACCCAAGCTAGCTATTAATGCATGAATGAAATGGATGCGTAGAAATCATTACAAAATTATGAATACTATAATTACTAAAATCACTATGGGACTATCAAGAAATAAATTAATCTAAATATAACCAATGTAAAATCTTCTTACCATTACTTTTAACTAGGTGATTACATCACAATTTTTAAACTTATTATCATCTCATATTAATTACCATTTTGAATTGACTTTCTAATTAAATAATTAATTAACCTACACAATTATAACCCTACTACTAACTTCACAATTTTTAACATCATCAATATCATATAAAATTTCATAATCAAATCATTCGAATTATAATTAATCATTATTAATTTTTAATTACATACAAACATTTATTTATCACAAATAATTATCATAAATGTCCAAAATTAACATATTAACAAAAATATGAAAAATTCAAAAAAATTATGAATGATAGGCATAATGATTAAAATAAATTAAAAATCAAAAATTTAAGAAGCGATAAACATCTCACAGTGATTCAGACTCGAATCAATAATGATGGCAATAGTGGCCGACGGCACTAAGGGTGGAAGCCATGGCTAGGAATTGGCTGGCAGGGAAGGACTAGGGGCTAGGTGGTATGGCTGGGGTGACTAGCTTGAAGTTGGCCGGGATTGGACACCAGCAATGGTTCTGCCGACTATTAATCAAGCAATGGGGGGGCCTGTGGGAGGAAGGATAGGGAAAGAGAGGGGAAAGGTAGGGGAGGGAGAAGTCGGTTGGAGAATGAGGAGGAATTGGTCGGACGACGGTGAGTTGGCAGCGGGTTTTACATTACTTGTCATTGATGGTCGGACGGGTATGTTGTCTTGATGGCCAGAGAGCGAGGCATCTGATTACTGGTTTTACATTACTTCTCATCAACACTAAAATGTGGCCCATCAAGGCAAAAGAGCCAATTATTTAGGTTCCATGGCTACGAATCAACAAACCTCCTTATTGAGTTATACAATATACAAATTTGACAAATAATTTTTTTGTAACCAAATTTTAAAAATAACAAAAGTGAATTTACCAATAATATTTTAATTACACACTATTTGTCATCAATAACACAATATAGCCCATCGGTGACATCTCTTTAGTTGAATAATATATATATATATATATATATGTATATGTATATTTTTATTTATAAATCAATTAATTAAATAAAAAGGTGATTAAAAAACACTCAAATAACTACTTTATTAGTCTCACCTCTACATATTCCACCACTATTTTTTTTCCACCTAACCTGACCCACCACTACATACAGTAGAAATAAATAAATAAATATATAAACTTTCTTTCCCTAGCGCAAGCACCCTCATTGCTCCTTTTACCTTCTTTAAAAAAAATTAACCATCTTAGAACCAACCCAAATTACCAATTGTTCACTCCCTAAAGGTAAAATAATTTTTAAGGGCAAATTGGTGAAATCCTTTAACTTAGTCTCACACTTAATACTTAATAGGGTAAGATCATGTTTATAAGTGGTAACAGATTATAGATCTTTAACTTGGTTAACCACTTTTGAAGAGATGACTTAGGTTCATTATGTTGCACTTTGGGTTGGGTCGTTATATATAGTATGAGAGCAACTTCATTTCATGTTAGACAATGGGCTGGATAAAGGACGTTGGCTAGCTACTAGTTACGGGCCAAAGAAGTCACCTAGGTTGAAGTTAGCAACACGCTAAATGTAAGAATTTTGATGATAAAATTTTCTAAGGTGGGTGAATTATGAAATCCCTCAACTTAGTCTCGTATCTAATACTTATTAGGGTAAAATTTTATTTATAAGTGAAAATAGACTATATATCTTCAACTTAGTTAAAAACTTTTGAAGAGATGACTTAGACCCATTATGTTGCACTTTGGCCCGAATAGTTACAAATTCAGGTAAAAAAAATTTTCTCTCCTTCCTACATATAATATATTAAATTTGTCTCTCCCACACATAAATAGTATATTCACCTCTCTCTACTATAGGTAATAGGCTCTTCTACCAATATAGTCATCAAAAAATTTAAGAGAATTTCGTGGGATTGAAACATAGTCTGGATTGAGATAATTACAATACTGGGTAAAGTATGGATTTTCAACAAAAGAAAATGGAAACGGTCATTTTCATCACTTTAGATCTATTAATTTCAAGATCAAAAGGCAAATAAGAACTCTCAATGCCAATAGTGCTTCCGGTGGTGGAAAACTGAATTTATTTAGGATCTTTTCTGCCACTTTTTGGAACACATTTCTTGACATGTCAAGTAAGAGAATAAATATTACCTTGTCCTAAAGCTAAAGTAGAAGTACAATACTTACATTGCGCTTTTATTTTCTTTGTTACCTCGTCGATGACTATCAAAATGATTATATACACTAGATTGCTTCCTCTATGATTGGGCCTTGGTTGAGGGAGCTTTGGCTTGGGCACCACCACCACTTCTACCTTGGAGATCATCGGCTTGGGAATCATTGATACGGGAAGATAATGTCTTTTTGGAAAGTAATTTGATAGAAGATTTAAATTTAAAAAGTTAAAAAAGAAAATTAAAGAGAATTTGGGAGATTAAAGAGAAATAAGAGTTTGGAGAGTTGAGATTGAGAGCTTTGAGGATTTGGCATAGAGAATTTTGGAGATTGTCCCTTAGTTACAGAGGGTCTTTTTATTTCTTGAAGAGCCCCAGATGTTAGGCTCTCTTGAGACCCAGCCGAGCTCAAGCCAAAACTTGCTAGCCCGTCTTCTGGGCTTGGCTCAATTTTTATGGCCGAACCGAGTAGATCGAACTCAAGCTCATGCTGGCTTGGCTCCCCCCCCCCCTCCTAGTTGTACTTAAGCCTTATCGTTAATATTGAGGTAATCTTGACGTGTAAATCTTACTCTGACTGTTTTTCAAAACTTGATTAGGGTGGAGAGGCCCCTTTCATAAATTATAGATTCAAATCAGGTCAAAGTATATTACTATCTTACCCTTGGATGGACCCCACTCTTAAGTAGCGCTGCGGATGAGCGAATCCTTAATATTTTATCAACGCCAGGGTCCTTTTCCTCTCAGGTACGCCAATCGGACACCATCTCACCCCCTCAAAGCTGCCCAACCTTTCCCCGGAGATCCACCCGTCGCTTCGCCGCCGTCCGACGCTGCCGTCGTCTTCCTATCTTCGATCGGCACCTCGCCGCTCCTCAAAGCTCCCGCCTTTGCGCCCGGATCTGAGCTTATTCGCCCTCCTTTTGGGTGCCCCGACGTGGTTCGGTTCGGCCATGGATTTCATGAAGGTTTTCGATCAAACTGTGAGGGAAATGTAAGTTTGTGAAGTGGGTTTGTGTTTGGTTGGGGGAATCTGGTGTCTTTTTTGGGGTTTGATTTGTTGTCTGATGGATTTTGATGGTTGTTGCAGACAGAGGGAGGTGAATCTTAGAGTTCTGAAGGTTCCTGAGATTGAGCAAAAGGTCAGATTTGCATTTCTTCTATGAATTTGCTCGCATTTTTTACATATGTTGTTGTTTCTGAATTTGGTTATAATTGTTGGGGGTGACAAATACTTTTTGTTTGGTGCTTGACTTTTTAATAAGGAAGATAGATTGAGATTAGATTATATTGCAAAGAGAAGTAATGCGTGTGAGAGGTATGGTCAATTGATAGATCTCTATTACTAATTCAATGTTTGTCAGGCATTGCATGTCCTGACCTAATTGTGTTACAGGCATAATCAGTTTTCCTAAAGATAATTTGTATTATTTTCCTTTTGGGTCCTTATTGTTTGAGATTATTGAAATGATTCGAGAATGTAACTGTGGCATAATCATATTAGGCATGCAGATGGTGCATGATGTTCTTTTAGTTGTAGAATAAAGCTGTCCTTTCGACTCCAAATTTCCGGCATTATTCTAGAAACTGTAAACCATAGGCATGTTTTTGGGTTTTTTTTTTTTGTTTTGTTATATTGGTTTGTTTTTGGTTCTTTATTTTTTATTTTTTGCTTTGTTTTATTGGTTTTGGTATTTTGTTTAAGTAACTCTATGAGTATTGCAGGTCCTTGATGCTACATGTAATGAACCTTGGGGACCACATGGATCTGCACTATCAGAGATTGCCCAGGCCACTAAAAAATTGTAATTGCTCTTTTAGTTTTTGTATAAATATTTCTTAGTATATACTGCTTAATTTCTTTAGAAAAGGTTGCATCTCCGTGCTCATCTTTTGATTTTTTCTGTGAAGTGCCGATTGTCAGATGATTATGAATGTTCTGTGGACAAGGTTGACTGACACTGGGAGAAACTGGCGTCATGTTTACAAGGTAAGTCAACTTTTGAAATGTTTCTCTTAATTGGTTTTCTTTAATGAGATGATAATCACTTTATTGTTTGAAAAAAATGCAATCTTCTGCTCATTCTTGTTTGTGTTAATATATATTCAACTTATTTGCATATATTGTTTTCTAGGCATTGTCTGTCATAGAGTATCTGGTTGCAAATGGATCTGAGCGTGCAGTTGATGACATTATAGAGCATACATTTCAAATCTCGGTGAGCAGCTTTGTGAAGATCATCATTTTGATAGTCTAATACTGTTAGAATTTGTGCAATTCTAATAAATTATCATCTGCTAGCTACTTAAAACTTGTTAATGGTCAGATGTTCGTATTGATTCTCTGGTTATCTAGATTCCACTTCATTCTTTTTTGTCTGTATTATCGTACTTTACCTGATCAGTTCGAAGATCATTGTAGTTACCATATGTTGCTTCTTGATTTTTTTTCTTTTTGTAGTCATTATCAGGGTTTGAGTATGTCGAACCCAATGGGAAGGATATGGGAATCAATGTGAGAAAGAAGGCCGAAACAATTTTGGCGACTCTCAACAACAAAGAGAAAATAGAGGAAATGCGAAAGAAAGCTGCTGCTAACCGTGAAAAGTATGTTTAGATACTGGCTGCTAGAGGTACTTAAATTTTACTTAATGTCTCATCCCTCAAAATCCATTTTACAGGTACGTTGGGGTTTCTTCTTCGGGGATGAGATACAAATCAAGCTCATCTTCATATGGAGGCAGCAGCTACCAACAGAGTGGCCACTATGGAGGATTTGGCAATTCAAGAGAAGATGGCCATACTGCTGACAGAGACATTTCTGGGGACGATATAGATTGGAATAGAGCTGAAAGGCCTAGGGCTAGGAGAGGACATGCTGATGAAAGTGGAGAAACCAGATACAAGAATGAATCATCTAATGAAGCAGCTAGATCAAAAGGCTCATCAAATTTGACACAGTCGAGTGAAAGCTCAACTGCATTACCAACTAATGACGAAGATGATCTCGATGACTTTGATCCCCGTGGGACTTCATCTTCTGGTAAGAGTCAAGATTGAAGCCCTTGGGATAGAGATAGTAATGCATATTTGTTTTTGTAATGGCTAACATTCTAATAAAGTTATTAAGTGTTATCAATCATGGGAAAGTTTGTCTTGATAATTAACTAGGATCTGCAGCAACCACAACAAATCAAGGTGATTTATTTGGAGGAAGTCTGATTGATCTCATGGATGAACCTGCTCCTGCTCCTGCTCCAACAGAGACAAATTATGCAAAAACCCATGCTTCTGAGGATGTTGATCTTTTCGCAGATGCTGATTTTGTCTCAGCTACACCTCTTGGAGATGCAAAGGTTGATTCTGTGACCCAGGTCAGTACTTTGTTATTTGGTCCAGTCTCAAAAAGTTGCACATTATTAACTTTTTATTATTACTATATAAGTTGTGAAATACTTAACTTTTCCCTTTTCTTCTCCTTACATGTCAATTTTTTGTCTAATCTATTCGATAATTGCATCTCAACATTAACATAGTCCTTCTGTACTTCTACAGCCAAGTGTTAACCTTTTTGAACAGCAATCTGCTTCTCCTGCCACATTTTCTACTCCAGCAGATCCTTTTAAGGCCTTAACACCCTCGGTGCTTGCTGAAGCCCCATCATCTAAATTGCAGTCAACAGCTTCTGATAGCTTTGATCCATTTGGTGCTGTCCCGTTGAATAAATTTGATGGGTCTGATATCTTTGGCAACTTCACATCCTCTAATGCCCCTGCACAAAGTTCTGTTACTGGAGATGCAAAAAGTTCTGACCAGAAAAGCACAGCTGAATCCAGACCTCAAACAAGGAAGGACGCTTTCCAGGTGAAGTCTGGAATTTGGGCAGATTCTATTAGCCGTGGCTTGATAGATCTGAACATATCGGCTCGTGAGTAATCATACCCACACTTCTATCTTAAAAATTGTATCAGTTTAAGTTGTAGTGCCCTTCTTTGGGTTTATCTTTTCTATTTTGTCATATCTTTGCTAGATTATTTCCTTGTACCCAATTGTAATCAAGACATATTTGCTTTTCAGCCAAGAAAGTATCCCTGGCAGATGTTGGTGTTGTAGGTGGACTTCGTGATAATTCAGCAACTGCTTCAGATTACACGGGGCAATCAATGGGGATTGGACTTGGGCCCTCTGTCACTACTCATGCAGGCATTTTCGCTCCACATACGGCGAATAATTCGAGCTTATCAAGTTTTGGCCAACAACAATTTGGAAGTTTCAAATAATCTCATTTGGCTTCTTCATTGTCTTCTACACCATTTATTGGGCGTTTGAATTGTCCCTGTGTGTTGTGTGGAATTGAATATTTCTGAGCTATGAGAATAATGAGATACAATTTTCAATTTAACATTGAAAAAAACTGGAATGTAAACTTGAGTACGATATTTGCATACTTGTGATGAGTGGTCATCATGCTTGTTTCACGAAATAGAGACTGTCTGGTCTATGTAGCCAAAGTTGGAACTAGATTGATCCAATTTTGGCTGTTAGGATTTAAGATGATGAACATATTCTTCAGTCGTGAAATGTCCAAAAAAAGGGGATTGTCACGATTCCGGTTTTGCCAAACCCTAATTACAGAATTTCAGCTATGAAGGGTTAAGCTGAATCGAACCCACGTAAATTTTTTCAGTCGGTTCTGTTGCAAATGAGAAGTAAAACGACTTGTGTTACTTAAATTTGAAGTTTGGCTGGATTCAAAATTGAATAGATTGAAAAAAAATTCATGTGGGATGGACGGACAATCAATGCCAAGAAATTATTTTACCACTGAAGCAGGAAGACTAACTTTTCACTGCAAAGTGCAAATTAAACCTGTATACACATGTACAATGAATATTAGGGAAGAGACAACAAAAGCATTGTATGATTTATGACTCAAGTAGGATGAAAGGAGTAGCTTCCATTTCCTGCAAAAGCTGCAGTCTTCATCCCCAAATAACTTCTATAACTATGAATTTCAATCCTTTGTATGCACACGTTTCAAACATCATTCAATGTAGTACATAGGGTTTGGAAGCTTGAACAACCTGCTAGCCAGGGGGCTGCCCAACAGATCGCTCCATTGATCACCAGAGTTGCCATGGATCCTAAACCCTTCGGCTACTAGCTGTGCTCTCTTCTCCGATTTGTAAACGACGGCAGTTTTGCCTATGTCCGACGGTCCCCTAGACAAACGCAGTAGTGTCATTAAGTATGTTAATGAGCAATATTGTAATTATCATTGTTATCGTAGTCGTCAATTAATTTAATGCGTTTTGTTTCGAACACAAAAATATTATCTTCTACCACAGTTGGTGCTGAAACATATGCTACCATTTGTTTTATATAAGGGAATGAAAAAAGCGGCATGTAATATAAAGAAAAAACAAGCACAACCACCACAAAGAAGATTGTCTTTGCTGCACACAAATACCAAACACTTAATTATCATGATAAATTGGAAGAAGTTCACGAACCTCAATATGAGTCTTTCCCAGAGAGAGTAGCCGGCAAAGAGAAGATTATCGGCGGTGACATTTCTTTGATGCTCCGACCGTCCTGTGAGCAGGATAATCTGGAAGCCGAGATTCTGGAGCTGTTTGTAGAGCTTCAAACTCGCCGGCAAGGGGGGTGCTCTGGCCAAATCCACCCACTCATCGAATGATGTCTCGTTGAAAAACTCTGATCTGCGCTATCCAATTCCAGCCTCACTTAAACGAATCCATACAATTGAAATATGCAGAGTTTCGTGCGTTATTGCCAAATGATATATAAAAAGCATTGGTAAATAAACTTCCAATTCATAACATTTACAACATTTGGATCATCTACTATTACCACTGTTACATGTTATGCTATCAATATGCATATGTTTCTATACTACCCATGATGCAAATGGTTAGGTCCCATACAAACGGCAAAATAATACAACACAGTTTTATCTCTTTTTTTAAGGCAGTTTTGTCAGCGTTCATCTTAAAGCAAGTTAAATTTCAATGTTACCATTTCTAATGTTATTCTACAATCATCATATTATATTACTATACAATAATTTTAAAATTTTATATACGACAGTAACAACCTTGAAGCTTCAGCGTTCATCTCATTATTCAATCTTTCGACCCGGATAAAAAATATATATATGATAAGAACTGCACCAATTTTGCTACTTGACTTTTTTTTAATTAAATATTAAGATAAGCACGAAACCAAATCAATCAAAACGTACAAGTAATCAGTTGACTCCTATGAAAAGACACCTTACCTAAACCTTCCTCCAACATTGGAAGAAATGAACATGCTGGAAACAATGCATGAACATAACATTAAGATGAAGAAGAAAAAAATAAGATAAAAATATGAACACCACTAAGATGAAGAAGAAAAAATAAGATAAAAATTTGGCAGTGTCTATATGACCTTGACTTTATAGCCAATCAACCAATCAACCAACCAACCAACCAGGTGCGATGTGTGGCCAACAACAAAAATTGGCCATTGGCCATTGGCCATTGGCCATGGCCAGCTGTGAAGCTCAAACTTCTACTGGCACCAATTCAACTTTTGGACCCCTCCTTGTCTACCATTCCCAGCACAGCCCCACCAAAGCTCCTTTTCACCCAAACCTTCCCTCTCCCTTTCTCTCCTAAAAGGAACACCATCTTCAATCAATCAATCAATCTTCCTACAACCATTTTTTTTGGCATTCCAACTTAAAACAAGATTTCTCATTTAAATATAATTTTCTTTTCCCAAAAAACTAACACTGCTTCGACTTTGTCATGATTGAATCCAATGTTAGAAAGAGTTTTTGGATAAATGTTGAAACAACAATGAAGAACAAATATGAAAAATTTTTTGATTCATGGTGGAAATAGAAGAGTATATATACCCGAATCCATGGGCTGCGTAGTAGGGCAAGTTGGAGAGGAGCGCCTCGTCGACGTCGAAGATCCAGGCATCCCTGCCGTCGCCAGCGAGCTCGATGCCGGTGGCGAAGGAGAGGGAGGCGCCGGCGACCATGTCGGAGTCGGAGGCGTAGCGGTCGCCGGTGCAGTAGCTCTCCACCGACCGGAGGCACCGCTCGGGGATGGTGCTCCAGGCGCCGGCGTCGTTCGTCTCCACCGTGAACCGCCAGCTCTCGCAGAACAGCCCGTCGTCCCACCGCCACCCGCCGCCGCCGGTGACCATGCGGAGGATCGAAGGAACACCGTCGTCGGCGGTGGAGACGGCGAGGTAGGAGATGGAGAGGAGGAAGATGTGGCCGGCGAGGGTGGCCGCCATGGGAGCTCTGCCCGCGAGCTCGCGAGGGTGTTTTTGTGAATATGGGAGTAGTTCTATGGCATTTATATAATGCATTTGTTTACCGAATTTAGGTTTTCTATTAGTTAAATGATGTAAGTAGGTTGAATCGCGAAATTTACCCTTTTTGTACCCAACCCGAAAATTTTGGTCTAAATATAAGTCAACTCTTATTTCATTTTGGTTTAAATATAAGTCAACTCTTATTTAAGTGAATCTATGTTCGAAACTCTTATTAATAAAAAAATAAGAGTCTAAGGGTTGTGCTCCAATGAAAAGTATAAAATTCAACCAAACAAAATATTTGAAAAAAATTTTAAAATCAAATTATTACTGTCTATTTCATCATTTAAATAAAATCTTTTCTTTAAAATCAGAATCTACTAAACGGGTGTGTATGTATAAAAAATGACGCTAACTATACATAAATTGCTCTATTGTTTATATCACCATTTCAATAAGTATTTATTATTTATACAAATCAATTTGAAGATGATTATATTCATAAAAAATTGCTCAATTGTTTGACGTAATTTGCCAACAAAAAGAGAGGAATCACCACCCAAAATATTACAATTCATGCAATTGTCTATCATATGATCTTCATTTGCAGTAAATCGTTCTCATGGCTATTTCTTCTAACTGATAGAGCCCCGTAAGTCCAAAATTTTTACCTCAATCTCTGCAATTGACTCCAAAAGTCCATGCAAGTGTTCTATTTTAATCTTTGATTTTATAGATTCTATTATCCACACGCTTGAAACAAAGAAATACTTACTAAAACTCACTTAGAAAAAACAAAGAAGATTGCATTGAAAACAACCTTCACCGCAGCTCTACCGTCGAAGATAGGGACAGGCTGGGGGAGAGTGTTGGAAATAGGAGGAGGTTATGGTGAGGCCACCACCACCTCCGCCCACCACTACCACTGTAATCAGTCATCACCACCGGCACATTCCTCTTCATCTTGCACAACTAGGGTTGCTAATTAAGCGAGCCAGCTCGTGAGCATTTAGCGTTCGACTCGGCTTGACTCGACTCGAAACTCGATATTTAAATGCTCGACTCGAACTCGACTCGAACTCGAATCTTACGAACCGAGCTTGAGCAAGGTCGTGTTCGACTCGACTCGACTCGATAAAATAATATAATAATATAGTCTTTATATTATATTATATATATATATATATGAAATATAATAACAAAGAAGCAAGATAGTTGAGATGGTAAGTATTTACCTTGATGACTTCAAGGTTGAGGGTTCAAATCACATTGGCTTCACTTTCACTTTTTTTTTTTAAGTGAGGTACTTTTGACTTTTAATCGAGCTGGCGAAGAAGCTCACAAAAATAAACAGTTTAAGTATATTCGAGTCGAACTCGAGCATGGTGTGTCCAAAACTCGTTCGATCTCGGCGCTCAATTAGCACCCCTATGCACAACCAAATCCCACTTCCCCATAGAAATTCTACTTCTAGACTCGACCAACTTCCACTTCTATCACGACAACCTTGCTCCTCTTCATCTTTCCCAACCAAATCCCACTTCAAAACATTGATTTTCTTTACTCTATCGAGGAGCTATTAATGTGGATTTCATTGCATTCTTACTCATTTTTGAAGTGGGTTATATCCTTTTACCAAATGAGCCTTCTTTTGTTTTACGCGGTTTATACCATCTACTTGTAAATGGAGTTAATTTCCTTTGTTTGTAGGGATGGTTAGCAAAATTTATGAAAATTCATAAAATTTATGAAAATTCATAATGGGATGCAATTTGGGGAGCAAAAAGTGGGGGAAACAGCTAAAAATTTTCCTACTTTATTTCACTCTTTCATTAAGGTCCAACTTCTTTGGTTTAGGTCCAATTTATAAGGTTGATTATTAAGTCACATCTAAGCGATGCAGGACTTTTTTATGTTTAATGATCGTTACATGTAAATAAAAAAATATGAAATCTTTTAATATTTTTAAAGGGCAGCATTTATGAAACGACCCGTCTTAGTCGGCCGAGGATTACCTAAAAATACGGATGATATAAAAATAAAAAGGCAAACACATCCATCATAACATAACAAATAATTATATTTGAGGTATAATATAACAAAATTAATTAAACATGAAATTTAAATATTTCTAAGAATTTATTAACCATAAAATAAATTATGTTATATTATATACAACATGCAACAATAACATAAGTGTAAATTAATTACTCAAAAGCAAGTCTCACGCCTCCAAATCGTTTCTCATAGTTACAATTATAATTCAAATAATATAAAGGAGAAGTCCAATTTTTATTCATCAATTCTTTCAGCCTAAGTTGGTAAGGGAAACCACACCCTTAACCAATAGTCTAAAGTAGCTCACCTAAGATTATAAAACCTCGTTAGTGATAAAACTACTAAGTCGTATAATTACATAAAATAAATAAATATATTCCATATCATTATTTATCAAGTCTTTTAATAATTATGAGCCTATGCCGAGTTCCAATTATGCCGAGGGGTAGCCGCCCTATCCAACTACAATCCTATGTATGAGCACATACGATACGTGGCTTACGCCCTATAGTTACCGATATTTATCATTAACTCATCCTCACATATCACAAGTGCATAATGAATCGTCTTATGCCATTGCGCCATGCACCCCTTTCGGCACGGGGGCAGGTATTTTATTTTGTAAATAATTTTAAAGGTACAGTCCCGTGTCAAACTAAGTCAATTCCTTCACCCAAGTTGCGCTCGGCACATGGTAGTTGAATTTAGGCTCAGGCAGACCAAGGCTGCCAAAAAGAAATATACAACATTTCAAGTAATTATATAGACCTTGAAGGTTAACGGAAGTACCAAGAACGAGACGGGAAAACTAATCTGAGAATCACAAATAAATTATACATTGACACATATAATTCCTTAGCTATATGCATGAAATGATATGATGCATAGGATATGACTAAACACACTAAGGAAATATATCCTACAACAATTACTTATTCCTTTAAATAATTACTTATCAGTTAACAATAATAATTATTGTTTAGTTGATTGATACAACTAATTAATTTATATGGTCGCATCACCACAACAATGTAAAAAAATCAAAACATACGAAAAACTAGTTGTACGAGAATTCAACATATATCAATTTATACATTAATTATCTATTATACCTAACAACCCACAAAATATAAAAACCAAATAAACAAATGATAATTCATTCAATAATTAAATTATGCTAATAAGTAGACCACCCATATTTTAACTTATATCTAAATTTACCACTCATTATTAGTTAAACACAAAACGGGTTATATAACTAAAACAATTAAGAGTAATTGGTAAAGTTGTCCTATTTTATTCAATTGAACCATATTGACTTATCGAACCACTAGGGACCAAAAGTCCTACACCATGTAGCAATAAATATAATATAATTACTAATTATTTCTAAAAACAATTACTATGTATATATAGAGATTGATAAAATTCGTGATCGAACGATGAGTGTTAAACATGGCTAAACTAGTTAATGTTACACTGCTTACTATAAGCTGTAAAAGACAAATATTAAAACAGATCCATCAACATCTCATGCAAGAACACAACTTATACAAAAGATAGTCAAGCGACACTAACTTTAACTTTTGAAACTGGGTCTAATAATTGTTACTTAATTGGTTTATAGTTTAGCAACTAACTAAAATATTTTTTGATGATATAATTAAAAAATTTAGATCATCTTATGGAGAAACAATTGAAATTTAAAGAACATGCTCATGTCCCAAAACTACTATTAACATATCCTATCAATTATTCTAATTTAGTATGCATTTACAAATACTACCTAACCATAGGTAGACTAAACATTTTCTCAAACAAAGTAATTTATTCACAAGGCCACATGAATTAATTGCCAACGTTACGTAACGCACAAAATATCAATATCACAATTACAAATCAACCCAACAAAGATTAAAAAAATGTGACTAACAACAACATGCAATTTCAATAGTCACATGCAAATTTCTCAAGCATGACTCACAATGGGCTTTTTCATAACATATAATGTTACCAAAACCATAAGTGATAACAATAATTATCAACCACACACCAAGCAATCAATCGCCATTAATCAAGATAACGTTGACATCCACACACAACCTAGCCATTCCCAAAAACCAACTAATAATAACCTCTCACCCTTAACAACTGTACGACTGCAGCCAACCCTTTCCCCCATGCAAGCAACAAACTATGCAAAGCAATGCCAAACAAAATACCAGAACTGGGATCAACAATTCATCTAATAATCTATATGCATATGCATGAATAAGAATGAAAAAGAAAATAAAGGTGAGGAGGAAGAGGTACCTGCATGGAAGGTAGATGAAAAGGATGTCAACCGAGGGAAGGGGTCAGACCAGATGATGACGGGTTTCAACTTTCCCATCCAAAATTTTAAGTAGCGACCAAGAGGATCTCTCCCCAAGAATATGTACCCAACTCCAAAAACTTTTCACAAAATCCATCCAAACCTCAACTACTCCAAAATTCTCCCTTATCTCTAACTTCAAACCAAACAACACCCCCACACCCCACATCAACCCAAGATACTACATAAATGAAACAAGATTTGTAGGAATAAACTTATTAATTTCATTGGACGGATACACCAAAAGTTTAAAAATGGCACGCACGTATCAATCATTAAAAATTTAGTCATTTAACAATTAAATAATATTTAATACTCGTTCCTCGCCATACAACTTCCCCCATCCCAGAGAAAATTATTATTATTATTATTATTATTATTATTGTTGTTGTTGTTGTTGTTGTTGTTGTTATTTCGTGGCTTTTACAATCTCCACAACATAGAAATGTACGTCCTCGTAAATATTATAACGACTAAAAGAATGATTAAGATTAATTATTACCTTAGTCTTCCAGCCAACCAAAGGTTTCGCCTTGTTGGGAAAATAACAGTGCATAGTGTGTAGCATATCTTGCAGCCTGCTCAATAGTGTACATATGGTGTCGCTTTACCATTACCTGGATGTCTGTGCGCAAAATCCTAATTAAGTGCTCTAAAGCAATTGTAACACCCTGAATTTGGTTCACCTGATACCTGAATCAAAAATATTATGATCTAATCAAGTCATGTTTAAAGTTGTTGGTCGGTAAGACTCGATCGATAAAATAAATCGGAACAACCCGCTTGGTGGCATGAGAATGAAAAACATTGTTAAATATGCGTCAAAACACATCAAATATAAATAAAAGTAAGAACAAAATAACAGCGTTGAGCTCAAGTGTGTATAGCGTTTATCTGTTATCCCACCAAAATCGACTCAAGATTTCAAGACCTACATATATAATATAAAAAATATTAGTAACCAGTGTTACTAGTCCGAAAAATAACTAGTACAAACTGGCAAATAGGTATTCCATTACCCACAGAAACTTATGAAACTTTGGAATTGCCTCACACTAGCGGTAAGCAAACATACTTAAACAAGTGTCGGCTTGCATACACGGCTAATATTTATATTCATATATTACAAAGCTTATGCCCTCACATCCTCTATATTACACCTGCCACAGTACTCGAGTGGCAAAAGGAACGGTTAATTTTGTAAAACCCACGATTCGAGTTAGGGTTTTATATTCAGAACCGGTCGGGTCGACCATTATTTTTTTCGAGTTGAGTCAGTTTCAGGACACGTGTACCGAGCCGATGCCAGTCGCGTGTATGAGCTATGAGGGTCATGCGTACCCAAGTATATGATGATAACGTCATGAACACAGTAGAATAGAATGAGTTATCAGATATATGAGAGTATGCCAGTCATTTTTTATTTTTATATATAGTGGATCGTAGAATTAGTATTAGGCCGTTTACCGCGTTAGGACGCGTTCGGGCAGTTTGGGTGGGTTGATAGTTCTAGAGCATATCATTATAATTTTTTTTGGTGTTGTTTGATTTTACGGGATTTTTCCCGATTTTTATGAATTTTTTAGGATTTAATACGAGTTAGTTATGATACTTGACTCGAGCCGGAGACGAGTCAAGTATTATTTACGAGTTTGCCACCCAACTAA
>JAURVB010003996.1:0-26861 GCA_033002965.1 Piper betle
TAACACATCTACCATCTTAATCAACCAAGGGTTAGCTCTGATACCACTGTTGGTATCAGAGAACATATGCCAAGAGTTGGCTCTGATACCATTACTGTAACACCCCGTTTTGGCTCACCCGTGAACCGACCCGGAAATATCACCGGCGACTGAACCGTTCGCTAATCTACTGGGTTCGGTTAAGCCGACCCGGATCTGCCCTCGGTGTCTCAAGATGGAGATGCAAACATGAAATGCATGGATGGGATGCGTGGGTTCTAACGTAGTCCTACATGCATGCTATGATGTACAAGCAAAGATAAGACAAAATAATAAATGAGAAACCAAAAGAAAATATATACTATTTTATAAAAAATACGGTAACACATAATAATCTACCCTGATATTCAACCATTATCTCATTCGTTTTTACCTGAGCCGAGTCTGAACTCCAAGGCTCCCTACTCATTCATATTTATCCACTCATTTCATATCAAGCAATTTATCTAAACAAACATATCAAAATTATCATCACGTAGCAATAACACACCGTCATTATAGATTACACGCGGCAGGTACATGTGTGCGCGGTTCCGTGCTGCTCCTCCGCAGTCTCGATAGCTTTCATCCCTCGCATTTCTCACCTACATATATATAGAAAAACCGTCAGTAACGAGTGTTACCGGCCCGGAAAATAACTAATATCAATCTGGCAGAGGAGAGCAAACTCTCCTGTTGAATGAAAACCATATACTTCCTCAAGAACTCTCATCAAGGCACATACGGGAGCCGTCGCCGTCGGGTCGACAGCGTCCCCCTATCTTTCACATTCTCATGCCTCGGCCATATCTCTATTGCTTCTCGCGTCAAATCTCATTCCTTTCCGCCCTCTGCACCTTCCATATTACTCCTGGCCTTGAGCACAAAGGTCGAGTACTCTCAGGCAGTCGCCTTCAGTACCCTTTGAAACCACAAGTCTAGACATGCGCTGCAATGCAGTACCCGTGAACCTCCACACTTCTCCGGGTTTGAGGAACTCAAAGGTGGAGTTGTCAGGATCCCTCGGGAATGAAATGGCCCGCACACCATTCCAGAGCCCACTGTCGATACACACGTGCCCGCTCGCGTAGCACGGTAGTCGGATTTCCCTCATTCAGTCTCTCACAAAAAGACGAAAACTATACATATATATATAGGTCTGGGTTGGGATTTATACAATAGGCCCGAAGGCAACGTGAGCTGGATCTGAAGTTCGAAAACAAACTCGAGGGATCTCATCCTCGAGGGTTATTAATCCGAAAAATCGTTGGCTAAATGGCCCGAGTTAAGTGGGATTCGATAAAACGCCACTTAACTCGTCCTGCACATAATAAATTAAATACACAAGAGAGTAGCGTAAATCAGAGAACGAGTCCTAAACGGACCTGGTAGAAGCTCCAAACGGGTCCACGCGCCTAGGCGGCGAGCTCCTACACCGTACCTACACGATCAAGCTAAAAACTAACGCCCGCATGATGAATCACACATCCTATAGCATGCACACACAATCAACACAATCACGCATCAATCAACACACATCAACCTATATCAATTCTAGCAAGTCTACTTAAGCTAGTTTGCATTAGATCATGATCATTACCTAGTTACCCTAATTAGTTTCTTAGTCTCCATTTTTAACACCACTCAATCAAATAAATTTCATATTTTATCCTTAATCAAATCTACATTTATACATATTATTATAACACACAATTCACCAATCCTAGCATGCAATTCTAATAATCAATACTTTCAAATAATTAAATTAAAATAAATTATACCACGCGTCGTCGAAAATCGGCGACGGCTAGGGTTTCCGTTTCGTGGCTCGAAACTCGAATTCGGCACCTAGCGGCGTCCGAAGTCCGATCAGATTGGACCAGGTGCGTTCGGCGGATGATCCGGCGAATTTCCCACGAATCCAATTTTCCGGCGGTTCCGGCAGTTTTCCGGCGAGTGTCGGCAGTTTTCCGGCGGATTTCGGCGGTTTTCCGGCAGCGATTCGGGATGGAGCAATCAGGGGGTCTATCGGCACCAGCTCGACGAGCTTGGTCCGATGGCGGTGTCAAACAAGGTAGCCGAGGCGGCGATGGCCGTCGGCGGCGGCGTTGAAAATGGGTGGCGGCGGCGGTGTGCTCCGATCAGGGGCTCCGGCCGGCCTCGACGGCGGTCGGGAGGATGGGGGAAACGTCGGCAACGGCGAGGGGGTGGTCGTCGGGGTCACAGCGGCGGCGGAGCGGCCCAGACGATGGCGAATCGCCGAGGGAGCGCGTCGCGGCTCGTGGGGCGATTCCGGCGTCGTGGCGGCGAGGCGGTGGCCGGGGTGGGTCGTGGCGGCACGGCGACTTCACGGCGGGGCGGGGCGGCGTCGATTGGCGGCAGCACGGCGTCGCGGCGGTGGCGGCGGCGACGAGAACGAGGGGCTGCGGCGGCTAGGGTTTTGGAAGGGAAGGTGTCGGGGAAGATGAAGGGCGTGCGATGGCATTTTTGTAAATTAAACTTGACTCGACTCCGACTCGAGTCAATAATAATAACTATCTCCTAATAAATCCTAAAAAAATCCAAAAAATTTGGAAAAATCCCGTAAAATCAAACGAACACAACAACATCCAAATGATATGTTCTATAACTAATAACCCACCCAAACTCACCTATATCGCATCCTAATTCGTCATTCGGCCCTAAAAATATTCTACGATCAAATAAAAATAACAATCAATACTGCATACCTCTACATACTTGATAACCCATTTTTCATCATCTTTTAGGCGTTATCATCGTATTCTTGAACATACATGACTCTTATCGCTCATAACTCACAGCTGGCCTCAACTCAGCTCGCGGTCCATGAAGCTGACTCGACTCGAACCGACAGTTGAACCGATTGGTTCACTCCCGTAAAACTCTGACTCGAGTCACGGGTTTTACACTGAGTTGCGTTTTGAGTTTCCTCACACCTAGAAAAACGTGGAGATTTATGAGTACTGTTTAGTACAGCGTATGTCTAGACTTGTGGTTTAAAGGGCACTGAAGGCGATTGCCTAAGAGTACTCGGCCTTCGTGCTCAAGGCTAGGAGAAATGTGGAGGAAGGGAGAGGGCTTAGAATATACTGGTAGTCCCAAGGGACAGAAAAGAAACATGAGAAAATGTCGAGAGAGGCATCATTAGACTAGTCAGCTCAGGGTGCTATTGGGTCCATGACTTGATGACTCCCCTGTAGATGCCCTTATGATAGTTCAATAGAAGACGTATATGGTTTTCTTCAAAATGAGGGTAAGCTCTCATTTGCCACTTTTTTATAGTTATTTCTTGACCAATAACACTCAACATATGTATATACATATATATATATATATATATATATATATATATATATATATATATATATATATATATATATATATATATATATATAAAAGAAGCATGAGTTTGATATATTAGCCTGGATGGAGGAGCAGTGACATCTTATGCACACATATCTGCTTGACATTGGAACGTTTATTTTAGTTATGAAGTTGTGATGAAATTCAGAATATGGCTATGTGTTGTGATATCTATTGTTAATAATGATATGATGATACATTGTTAGTAGAGATGTTTTGATTTTGAACATGTTTAGTAGGTGGGTCAAAAACCAACCTAAAAATGTAAATGTGAATAAGAATGAACAAATGGGTCGAGACCCGGCTCAATAAGGTAGAATGAATGTGAATTAGTAGTTGAGTCAAGACTCAACTCAGAATTGATCATTCAATTGAAATGAAATTATTGTGTGAATGCTTTTATGAGATATTTATATTATCTATTGTTTGATAGGGTGACCTTTATGAGAGGAAACTCTCTCTGTTTTAATGTATAATTTTCTATACTTTATCATAATTTAAATGATTGGTTTTGAGTGTGATTGTTGCTATGTCATTTACGTAGTATCCTGTTAGGGTTCTTACATCTCATGCATGCAATACTATATTTATCTTCCATTTTAAGATGCCGAGAATAGATCCATTTGGGTTAGATTTGGGTTAACTGAATTAATTGGGCGACCCATAATATTCCAGTTCGGTTTGCGAGTGAGCCGGATTTGGGGTGTTACAAGTAATGTGTAGTGAATTTGCCTGCTGCAATTTTTCAAACTTGCACATAAAAATTATGTAGTAGTTATTTGTAAAGGTTGTATGTTATGTAATATATATAAAGATGTCCCCCCACAATTAGGTTCTATGGTTGTGAATTAGCAAACCCTATTTATGTAACACTCCAATTCAGCCCAAAGGGACGAGCCGAATCATGATATTTAAATTTGAAAGCTACTCATTGGGATATCCATACAGACTTTAAAAATGTGATGATCACTCCCAACTGTAGAAGAAGCACACCCTTGGTATAGCTTTGAGGTTTCATGCTATTGCGTATATCATATTCTTACTACTTAGTACAAGTAATATGATTAGGTATCTTTATTAGCTACATGAAGATGATGCAAGTATTTAAACAATGGTTATAGTTGTCTGTTCCACATACGCTACATGAGCAATAATTAAAGTGTCAGACAATTATATAGCGTCATCAAGTATGAGGGCATCAAGCCATAATACCCAGACTTCACGTGGATCTTCAAATGGTGTGAACTGTAAGCTCCTCCACCCACGTTACTCTAACACACAAACAACTATAGCCAAATATGTTTCGTATACCTAACTTAGCTCCTTGTCATGTTTGAGGACTCTGGGGCTTGTATACCTTGTAGATGATGGTTAGCCTTGGCCTTAAGTATTATAACTCCATAGTAAAATATAATAATATAAAGATAAAACATGATAGCTCAACCATCATAGCATACATTCAAATCATATAAGGTTTATATAGTTGGGGCATATGCCCGTCATATAATCATCCAAAAAATACATGGTCTAAAGCAAACAACATAACACAGAGCCCCCGCCACCATCGCCACTAAGCCGTCTGATCCATGTACCTAGGTCGGCCGATGCCAGGAAACCTCACCTACATATAATAGAAAACCACACCACTAATCAAATAAATTTGATTACCGGCCAGAATAACTATCGGTAAAATATCAAGCTGGCCAAATGGGTATTCCATTACCCACGAAAACTTAGAAAACTTCAAAATTGCCTTACACTGGGAGGTAAGTAAACATACTTAAACAAGTGTCGGTGCACATGCATGGCTAATATTCATATTTATACATACAACACTTACGCCCTCACATCCTCTATATTACACCCACCATGATACTCGAGTGGCAAAAGGAACGGTTAAGTTAGTGCCACAAATTCTAAAAATGCGCTGCATTATACACTACCCTCATACTTCGCACTGCCTCAAGGTTTGAACGAGTACTATTGCGCCCATTGGTCACAAATTCCATACATCTTGTAGTCACTCTTAGCCGTAAAAGTCGTAAACCCTCATATTTATACATATAGGCTTGGGAGAGGATTTAATACTTAGTTTCTGAATTTAATGTTTGGAAAACCATCAATGGGTTTCAACATTGAAGTTTTATTTAACATGTGTAGAAAACACGACTAAATGTCTTCACATCGGAGGGATCTGATAAAATGCTGCCGATGCCGTCCTATGTCTAAAACGCGGTTAAACCTGACACGCAGAGACTCAAGTAGAGATCAAGAAAAGGGAGAGTCCTACAAACTTGGGTGACTAGAGATCTGTATTCTAGTCGATGAGCTCACCTGTGATACCAAGCATGCAGATAGAACCAAATACAAATCAGGTGACATTAGTACGCAAAATGAGGCAAGGTCTCCACACAAGCTCAACACTTAACATCACTTAATTATATTAATTAAGTCCTAAGTGAAGTGTTAAACCTTATTAGGTAAATTAATTAAGGTTTTAGTTTCATGTTCACTCAGTGGGTTTTTATCAATTCTAAGGTTTTTAATCAAATGGGATTACCAGACAATTTTTTGGGCATGCCTAACAATGTCTAAATGGGCTAAAATTTGGATGGGTTGTCCCTTACACTCTAAGGTTCATAGGTAAATTCCACCATGGCTGAGACATGGGCCAATCAAGGGGAACAAGGCCCATTAATCTCGGCCCTACGGTGCTGGAACACTGTTCCTGAGCTGTGCACTAATTTTGTAACTATTGGTTCTTGGGCTAGAGGACTCCAAATGGGCTTGGGTCAGTGGTCCTAGTTAACTAACACATGGAGCTTGAGCCCAATAAGAGGTAGGCTAAATTTACTTTATAAATGGGCCTAAGTATATTTTACAAATTGGGCCACTGGATGGGCTGTTTCTGGAGATATCTGGACCTTAACAAATTAGAAATTCACAAATAAAATTGGGAACCTACCTAAATGGCCCCAAAATTGGTCACAGTGCTATTGAGACAAAGGGTAAGGTGCGGGCTAGGTTCGCTGAAATCTAACACCACTAACCTATTTTAAGGTATTTTACAATGAGGGTGACCCTGCATATTTACACTTTCTGGGTAGACACCTCCCAAGCATACTTAGATGATTTTCACCCATTCCAAAAATTTATATAATTCAATCTTAAATTTATTGGAGCATCATATATTTTTACTAGATTTTATTAGCTTAAAATTAGTGGCTTAACATATAACACAATCACAGATCACACTCACAGTCACAAACAACACAGGAAATGTAAGGCGTATTATGGGTGATGTTCATGATTATTTAGTAGTTAGATTAGGCTTAAAATTTTACCAAGAACTCATAAAATCACCATGAACAATATAGATTGATATGAATCAATATATCCTACTAGGTCAGAGAGTAAAAATTGGAGAAAAGAGTGCTTATATCAGTAGAACGATGCATGTCGCCACCTTTCCTCAATGTATGCAAATTCTAGGGCATGGAAGGCAAAAAATACAACACAAAAGTTGTAGATCTACATATTATGAGTGTAAAAAAATAAGAATCGTGTAAATGGAACATCAGAATGCCAATATTTGATTTTTATATTGAAACAATGCATATCAGTGACTTACATGCATTATAAAAATCATATCTATTTATTTACATCACCCAATAAGATAAATGTATACTAAAAATGTTCATAACATTCAGATATAAATGATAAAAATGTCTTAAAAATAAATTCATAGAAGCATGCAAGCGATACACATCAATGAATGAGCAATAGAGGCAGCCCAAACCTGTGGTTAATAAGTGAAGACCAAGGGGAGATCTTTTGAGGCATCCATCCTCAAAGCCTACCACCCTAGGATGCTAGAAACGTGGAGGGGGTTGCTTGGAGCTCCAAGGAGAAATAAGAAGGCCAAGGAGAGTAGGAGAAAGTTTTTGGAGGTGAGGAGGGAAGGAGAAATGGTGAAAAGGTGAGGGAAGGGATGGATTTTATAGAAAAATGGTGGTTGGTTTGGTGATGTCATAAGTATGAGTACCATACCTAAAGAGGTATGGGGTTGGCTTTGTGATGTCATAGAGGTATAGGTTGGGTAAGGAGCTATGGGTTGGCTTGGTGATTGCATAGGTATAGGTGTCATACCTAGTATGGGTTGGATAGATAAAGATGTATGGGTTGGGTTAGCTAAAGAGGTATGGGTTGGGTTATCTCAAAACCCAAAAACTTAGGGTTTTTACCCTAAAGCAATCGGACCCACCTCGAGAATTGCACTGCAGGTCCAAAAAGGGTTTAGGATGGTTTGAAAGGTTATCAAACACACGGCAAGCACACAAAAGATATGCGAGGGACACAGTCCTCACATCTAACTATATACAATTAGATTGGACCAAACACGAAAAAGAGGGGTGTGCTGCATCTAAACAGGCGTATAGAGCACCGAAGGAGGCTAAGTGTAACACCCCGATTTCGGTTTACTTAAGAACCAAATCAGAAATGTTACGATAGAGTCGAATTATGTTTAAAGTTGTTCGTCGGTAAGACTCAATCGATACAATAGATCGAAACAACCTTCTTGGTGTCAAGAGAATGAAAGACACTGTTAAATACACGTCGAACATAAATAAAAACAAGGAAGTAAATAACTACAATGAGCTCAAGTGTGTGTAGCCTTTATCTATCTTCCCACCAAAGTCAACTCAAGATTGCAAAACCTACATATATTATATAAAAAATGTCAGTAACGAATGTTATTGGTCTGAAAAATAACTAATACAAACTGGCAAATGGGTATTCCATTACCCACAAAAACTTATGAAACTTCAAGATTGCCTTACATTGGGGGTAAGTAAACATACTTAAGCAAGTGCTGCCTCGCATGCGTGGCTCATAATCATATTCATACATACAAGGCTTACACCCTCACATCTTCTGTATCACCTGCTACGATATTCGAGTGGCAAAAGGAACAGTTAAGTTAGTGCCACAAATTTTGAAAAATGCGCTGCATTATTTTGTACCCTCATATACCACACTACCTCAGGGTTTGAAGGAGTACTAGATGGTCTATACATATCTCCATATCACCCGCCACCGGTTACCTACACTGTAAGTCCTATACAGTACCATGAAGGTACCTCATATACTCGGGGTAAAGGCTAAATCCTATGTCTCAAGGTAAGGACCTAATCGTGCTGGCAAAGCACAACGAAAACACTATCTCCCTAATGGACTCTCCCTCACTAAAGCCATCATATATGCCAAAATTCTAATACAAGTCGAACTGCTCTTGTTGGCTGAGGTCAAACTATATGTCAAACCATCTGCATAATCATCTGAGCTTTATACCCTAGCTAAAACTCATACATTTGTTGTCATGTTGACTAAACAATCTGACCACTGTGGCCATCCCATCTGGTGATCATACTGCCTTGTTCTTTGATTTTGTCCATATGCATCCATATAACACTGTCACTAACACTATCTTACATTACACATCTAACCTAAGGATGTCAGGTCAAGGCGATGGTATGCAAGATAACTAGTGAAGTCAATCTTGTATCATCTCTTCAAAATTATCTCAGTACTGTGACATGCAATCTCTGTGCAAAACTAAAAACATTCTCAAGTAGTTGTCCTCCAGTAGGGTGAGGTAACTACTTAGCCCTTATTTCCACAATAACTGCTCCACTTGGTCAATGGTAGTGCAAAATATGGATGGTGGTTGTGCATCATGGACTAAAGTTGTGCGCATTCGGTTGATGGTAGTGCATCACGGTTAGAAGTTGGGCACTCGGAAGGTGGTTGTGCATCACAGACGACGGTTGTATTTCCAACTGCTGAAGATATGATCCTAATCATGTACTTCGTGAACCCACTACTGTCTTTGACATGTCTTCTTCCATGTGTTTGTCTCATCAGAAGTAGTTGCTATCAACTCGATTTAGGCTATCCAACCATGTGTGCCTGATCCGGTGTCTGGATCATAGTGGTGACACGTCAAATGGTGATCCAATGCTAAGCCTACATGTATCTCCTAAAATCTGGGGTGACTACTCCCATAAGAACTGATTGCCTCTCACTAGAGATCACTGATCTTGCCCTAACAGATCAAGTGAAATCTGATCAACCTTTTAAATCTATGGTCAAAGGTAATCTCGCTCATCCTTGGTGTGTTCATGATTTTGTCTATTGAAGAGTAGCTAACAATATTCTTTGGACATACACACACTAGTGGAAAAGGGGAAGGTGGTGAAGCATCCATGGGACTGTAGATCCACCTCGCTACTCATCCTCATCCATTGCTATCTCTTGGAAATGGTCCATCTCAAGTCATCTATCCAAACTCTCATCTATGCTCCAAGTACCTTAGGGGCTCCACTGTCATAGCCACAGCCTTCATCCACAGGGATTTGTCTGAAAGTCCAAGTTCTCCAAAGTAGGCCTCAAACTATGCATAATGGATCTGTTTACGCTACTCAAGGTCTCTGCTCATGTGTCACATAACTACGTGAGTATCTCCATGTTCCAAGCTCCCTACTTGTGTTATCTCTTAAAACTTTGCCTCACAATGTACACCATGTCCTAAGGAAGGACTGATATGGTGACATTCAAAAGACGGGCAAGTGCTGCAATGTACTTAGTGCTCCAAATACTCCTGGTCACTATCCAACTTAACCTCTGTCAACTTAACATTTGGACTCTATTAGTTGTCCAAATCTCTAACACATAAAAAAAACAAGGTGTGTCTCTACGCTTATTATGACATCCTGTGAGATCCATGCTGGCATCGACTGAAATCATAATCTCATATCCATCTCATAACTCCTCCATTAACACTGAAACATGCATTGCTCTGGTTTGACAGATCAAAAAATCTGAAACATCTGAGAAAATACAAAAAGAAATACTTGTCAGATTGGCTAAGGACAACTTCACACACTTGGCTCAAATTAAAAATCTTCCATCTCAATCAACCAAAACATGGCTCTAATACCAACCTGTAACACCCCAATTTCGGTTCACTTAATAACCGAATTAGAAATGTTATTGTAACACCCCAAATCCGGTCCACACTCGTGAACCGAACCGGCATGTTATAGGCCCCGATTAGGTCGGCTAACCCGAACCCAACTCGTGCGGATCTAATCTCGGCGTCTTAAGATGAAGATACGACTTGTCATGCATGGATAAATGCTCAAAATCCTAACATGATACTACATGAATGGCGTGCAAGGTAATTCATACAACAATACAATTACGATCAAAATTAATAAAAATTCTAAAATACAACGGACATAAGTCTCCCCTAAAAGTGCAATTAGGGTCCACCCTGTCAAAATAATATATATAAGTATATATGCATGTATCAACAATTTCATTAACACACAATCTAATATACTGTAAACTCATTCTAGAACTGGGGTCTCAACCCACAACGCTTCCACTGCGCACTCTATTCATGTTTCACATTCTATCATGTCTTAACATGTAATCATGTCACATCATCATGTTTTAAGCATTTATTCACACCATATAATAATATCATAAACACAATATAAACACTCAATTGGCTGACATGTGTGCAAGCGACAACAGTGCTCCTCCGTCCAACTGGCTCCTCCAACTCGTAATTGTTACCTACATATAGTATAAAAACACGTCAGTAACAAGTGTTATTGGTCCGGAAAATAAAATAACTATAACAAGCTGGCTATGAGAGCAAACTCTCATATGAAAGAAAACATCATATGCTCCACGTGAACACTCTGAAGGGCACTACTGAGGAGCCACTGGGCTGCAGACCCGGTAGCATCCCGATCTATCTGGTACTGTGCCACTCACGACACTTCTTTTTCAGTACTTCACGTAAAACTTTATCCTAAGCCCTCTCCTTACCTCCATATTTCTCCTGGCCTTGAGCACGAAGGCCGAGTACTCTCAGGCAGTCGCCTTTAGTACCCTTTGAACCACAAGTCCGGACATGCGCTGTACTAAACAGTACCCGTAAACCTCCACGTTCTCCGGGTGTGAGGAACTCAAACGCGGAGTTGTCAGGATCCCTCGGGAATGGAACAGTCCGCTGGCACTAATCTAGAGCCCGCTTTGACTGTCACGACATCCGCTCATGGTACGTGCAGTCGGTTTCTCCATCTCTCGTCTCACTGAAAATGCAAAAACTATATATATATATATAGGGTTGGGTAGGGATTTATATAATAGGCCCGAAGGCAACTTGTGGTAGATCTTGTTTTCGAAATCATCCTCGAGGATCTCATCCTCGAGGGGTTATTAATGCAGAAAACTGTTCGGTTAAATGGCCCGAGTTAAGTGGGATCCGATAAAATGCCACTTAACCCGTCCTGCAGATAATAAAATAAACATACAATAGAAGAGCGTAAAACAGAGGTGAGTCCTAAACGGACCTGGTAGAAGCTCCAAGCGTATCATCGCGCCTAGGCGGCGAGCTCCTACTCCTTACCTACACATCAAAACTAAATACTAACGCCCTCTAACTAAATGATGCATCAAACGTAATGAACATCACACACAATTCAATCATCAACCATAACAAACAAAAATTATAAATGTGAAAGTAATTCCAACTTATCCTAATGATATCAATCTAATTATATTTCCTAAGTTATGTTGTACTCGATTATCATGCTCAAATTTACTTTAGTTCATCAGATCACTTAACTATCATTCTCTATTAATCACATCATGCACATCTTTACTTCATTCATAGTCTGGCATTCATCATGACAACTACTCAATTCTAACATGCTATACTAACAATCATCATCAATTTTAAATAATCAAATCGGAGGTAATTATACCTCACGTCATCGGCAATCGACGATGACTAGGGCTTCGTCGAGCGTCTCGAAGCTCAAATCCGGTGCTCGTCAGCGTCCGAAGTCGATCAGGTTTGACTGGATAAACTTTGCGGAAGATCTGCCAAATTCCTGCAAATCTGGTTTTTCGGTGGGTTTTGGTGGTTTCTGGCAATTTTCGGCGGTTTTCCGCGACAGTCGCCGTCGGCGTCTAATGGCCGGAAAGTGGTCATATTGGGTACCATTGGAACCGGCTCGGCGAGCCCGACGCATCTACGGCATCGACATGGTCCGAAGAGGTGGCAGCTCACCAAAAAATGGCAAAATTGAGGCGGCGGCGATGGGGGGCTCGATCCGGCCGGCCTGGGCGGCGATGGGTTCCGATCTAGTTAGGGAAGCTCACTGGAGGGTTGAAGGTGCCGAGGCGACCACTGAATCATGGCGGCGACGGTCGCCGGTGGCACGATCGGCGACGAAAACGTGATGTGGGTGCGGGTCTAGTCGTGGCGGTTCGGCGTCATGGCGGCCGAATGATGGCCGAGACTGGTTGGGGAGGCACGGCGACGCCGTGGCAGGGCTAGTCGGCGATGGTGGCGCGCATGGGGGAGGCATCAGGATGGGTTTTGGGAAGAAGACATCGGGAGGGGAGAAATAACTGGGGTGGCAATTTCATAAATAAGACTTGACTCGTCTCCGGCTCGAGTCAAGTATAATAACTAAGTCGTATTAAATCCTAAAAAAATTCATAAAAATCGGGAAAAATCCCGTAAAATCAAACAAACACCACAACGTTATAATGATATGCTCTATGACTAACAACCCACCCAAACTGCCCGTAATACGTCCTAACGCGGTTAACGGCCTAAAACTAATGCTACGATCCACTATATTTAAAAATTAAAAAAATGGCTGGCATACTCACATATATCTGATAACTCATTCTGCTCTGTTGTGTTTATGACGTTATCATCATATACTTGGGTACGCATGACCCTCATAGCTCATACATGCGACTAGCGTTGGCTCAGTACACGTGTTTTGAAACTGACTCAACTTGAAAATAACGGTCAAACTGACCGGTTCTGAATATAAAACCCTAACTCGAATCGTGGGTTTTATAGTTATGGTTGAGTCGAGTCATGTTTAAATTTGTTCGTTGGTAAGACTCGATCGATACAATAGATTGAAACAACCTTCTTGGTGCCAAGAGAATGGAAGACACTGTTAAATACATGTCGAACATAAATAAAAGTAAGGAAGTAAATAACTGCGCTAACCTCAAGTATCTATCCTCCCACCAAAGTCGACTTAAGATTGTAAAACCTACATATATTATATAAAAACATCAATAACGAATGTTACTAGTCTGAAAAATAACTAATACAAGCTGACAAATGGGTATATTATTACCCACAAAAACTAATCAAACTTCAAAATTGCTTCACACTGGGCGGTAAGCAAACATACTTAAGCAAGTGCCAGCTCACATGCGCGGCTCATAATCATATTTATATACAACACTTAGGCCCTCACATTTTCCATATAACCTGCCATGGTACTCGAGTGACAAAAAGAACAGTTAAGTTAGTGACATAAAATTCCAAAAATACGCTGCATTATGCAGTGCCCTTATACACTGCACTACCTCAGGGTTTGAAGGAGTACTAGTGAAGTCCATACATATCTCTGTACCACTCATTCTCTTATTCGTGAAACCCGTAAAAATGTGCGTACTTATATTATAGGCTTAGGGAAGAGACTTCTATCATAAATTTATGGAGCCTAAGTTCAAAAACCAACAAGGGATCTCATCCTTGTAGTTTTATTAAACATATGTAGAAAACACGACTAAAAGGGCCGACATCAGAGAGGGAGAGTTGTACGAACCTACGATCCAAGTTCCAAGCGTATCTACACATCTATGGCGAACTCGGACTTCGAGACCTATATCGGAACCTACTACTAAGTAAAATACTAATATCTCTATATGATGCATGCTCTTGGTGTGTGCTCATATCATCAATACATCCTAATAAAGAAAATAGTGCTAACAAGCTACGACTAAGCACTTGACACACAAATCGAGACATAATAATAATAAATAAACAATTAAATACACACATAGATAGTTAGTTAAATAAGAAATACATGAACATAAATAATACTCAAATCAAAATAATAATAATATAATTATTCTATATAAATACATGGTTAAACACGAGTAAATATCATATATGCTCGTATTAATAAAATATAAATAAATAAATATATAATAATTCAATAAATAAACAAACAAATAGTTAATACTCATTAATCATAAATATTAATAATTTCATAGTTATATAATATAAGAAAATATAATTAAATACAAATAAATAATAACATACACATAGCGAACAAATAAATAAATAAATAAATAAATAAATAAATAAATATATATATATATATATATATATATATATATATATATATATATAACACACACACACACATACAATTTAGTAAACATAATAAGACAAATATTCATAAGTAAATATAATATTAATAATATCAAATAATCATGTAAACATTCATCGTATATGATACACATATAAATAAAAATAAATAAATAATAATGAATAATAAATAAAACAATAAATAAAGAAAAATAATCATAACATCTAATTATGCTAAATCACGTGAATATGGATCTAAACTAATGTAAGGTTTCTCGAATTACCAAAAATAGTTTAGAAATGACCGAAAACGGGCTGAACCGGACTAAACCTAGCTGAATGAGACCAAACCGAAAAGGCCGAACCAACCCAGGCTGAAAAATGGGCTAGGTTGGCTGGGTGGACCTGAACTGGAATAATGGACACAGACTCAGGCACAGGCTGGTGGCCTAGTGGACCCAGGCATGACCAGGCAGACGCGAACGAGGGCAAAGAACACGATCACAGGCAGGTGAACGCGAATCGGGTAAATGGGCTGGAAGGGTGGGCAGTGGTGCCCGTCGCCAAAAAATGCTGACGGTGGCGCGGCTGGGGTCGCCGCCGGTCAGAATCGACATGGGGCATCAAGACGGAGCTGCTGGTGATGACGATCAACGGACTCCGACCACTGGCAGGCCGAAAAATAGCAAGAAATTGGGCGGATCGCTGCTGGGTGAGGCAACATTGCCCACGGCGATCGCAGCGTAGTGGTAGTTGGTGTTGGTCCCAAACCATAGATCTCGGCAAGGGAAAGCTGTCAGGGTGATCGGCTTCACCAGAGGACACTTGTTAGTGCCAGAAAATGTCCCAAACAGGTGGCGGCGGTTGCGAAAACCGATAGCAAAAATGTCGTCACCAGTGGTGGCATTTGTGGCGATTGTGGGTATGGACTAAGAGCCCGCTGCAAGGTGGTCTGCTGGGGACGAGGCGGAGACTTGCCGACGACAAGTCGAAGTGGTGGTGGCATCTAGGTGAAAATCATGGGTTAGTCACTGGATATCAAAGGGTGAAGATAAAGCTGAGTGGACGGCTCAGATCTTGCCACGTGGCACGATTTGGACGTCCGATAACTTGTGGCCTAGTGGGGCCCACCTATGGGCTTATCAACTATATATATAGACGGAAAGCTTGGATTGAGACTGTCTAAACTCAAAACTGACTTGAGTCCTAAAAGTGACTCTATAGGTGGGAATCATGGCATAAAGTTAAATGAGCCTCGAACCTTGAACTCAATCAAGTTGAGCCCATAGGGGACAATCGAATGATCAGAAATTCCTATACTACATGCAAATGAAATACCCTGTAAATCCTAAACACATATTAAATGTTCCAACGGCCTAGATTTAGGCCTAACATCTTGGCTAACTCATAAATAATCATATGTATACCTCATGTATACACTGATAACTCATGATCTACTGTATCATAACTGAAACTACTATATACATGTCGGGCATACTCAACCACTATAACATGTTCATATGGCCACCTAGGTCCATACTCATGGTCTAAAAATTGGTCTGGCTCAAGCTATTTCAAACTGGCTCGATATTGGCCCGAATTGGGCAAAACTCAAATCGGGTAAACTTACACCATATCATATATGAACCACAGTAAAAAAGGCCAGACCCCTGATTCAGGTAACAACCAAACCACAGTAAAAACGGTCGGTCGGATAGCCCGAGTTTTATAGTTTATATATGTATATTACATAGCATACGACCTCGACAAATAACTACATAATTTTTATGCATAAGTTTGAAAAATTATAACATGGAAATTCACCAATGTCATTTTCATTACATACTACTTGTCATCAATGACCATTATGGCCCATCAATGACATCGTTTAAGACAATAGAGTCACCATGAACATTCTCCATGAATCAACAAACCTTCTTATTGAGTTATATAACTTATGAACTTGACAAAAAATTAATGCATATATTTATTGCCCAAATTTTGAAAATAACGAAAGTAAATTTACTGATGACATTTTAATTACACGCTACTTGTCATAAATGACACAATGTAATCTATTGGTGACATCTCCTTAGTCGAATAAAATGTACCTATGAATTGTATAATTTTTATATAAAAAACTATGATAAAAAACACTCAAATAGCTACTTTATTGATCCCACCCTCGCCTAGCTCACCATTATTTTTTTCCCACCCCACCACCACCTACTGTTAAAAAAATAATAAAAAAAAACTTCTTTCCCATGTACCAACCCACCCTCATTTCTCCTGTCACCTTCTTTTTTAAAAAAAAACCACACAACCCAAACCAACCCCTCACTCCTTAAGGGAAAATGATTTATAAGGGCAACTCAGGTAAAATGTTTTTTTCTCTCTGCCCCACAAGTAGTATAATAAATTTGTCCCTCCTATAGGTAATAGTAAATTCACCTCCCTCCTATGTGTAATTGTCTCTTAGTAGAATTAGGGATGTTTTGCTTCATATTAGTGCAAGTGGGCCTCAAATACAATTCTATAAACAAGTTAGTAAAGGTCATGGATAAAAATAAAAAATTTGATATTGATACACAACATAAGTAGAATAGTACTTACCTAATACTTTCATTAATCGAAGATTATGAATAAGCATTGATTTCTTCGGTTGATCTTCACCATATTGAATCCTCGATTAGTTAGATCAAATTGATTTTCATATAGCAAGCCTTATGATGGATTTTTTACAAGTTTTTTATGAAGTGACTAATGCACTTTTTATTTCTTATTATTGTACTTCTCATTTTTTTTCATCATATATTTCAAATAAGTACACAATTTGCAAAATATAGGGATAATGAGTTGTTAAATCTAGAGGAAAACTTTTTACAATATTAGAAAACACTTCATTTTCTCCCTTTGATGGCATTCACAATGGACCTTAGATATGAACTTAAGGGTGTTCTTTTTTGTATGTGTCATGTTTACTCGAACATGTGCATTGATGAAAAAGATAAAGATGTAATTAAGGAGAAAGATGGTAGATATGGTTTAGAAGAGATGTATATAGCCTATGGCTGAAGAAATAGTCATTTTAGAAAGTTAGGTTGTTTATCTTCTGCGGGTGCTTCAAGTTTGGCTTCTCAGACTTTCCAATCAATGTGGGATCAAAAAGAAAATACTGAGCCCGGTACGAATGATTTGGATCACTACATCGTCGATTGAGTGTTATTTCACCCAAAAGAGAAGGCCAACATTGATGTCTTAGGATGGTGGAAAGCACATTCAAGTACTTTTCCAATACTTAGTGTCATAGTCAAGGACTTGTTAACACCACCTATGTCAATCGCTGTGGTTGAGTTGGCATTTAGCGAGAATGGTCGAGTTGTAAGCAAATATTGAAGTGGATTAGCTCCCAATGCAATTGAAGCCTCTATGTGCCTAGATGATTGGCATCATTACGAAGAACGAGTAGCACAACTTCACTAAAATGATGACCTCGTTGAGGATTTTACTTTATTTTCAATTACTTGTGATAATTCCGAATAATATCATTATATTTTTCAATTACCGGTGATTGTATATGTGAAAATTATAGTTTTTATAATCGTGCATTAAAATTGCATATGATTGTATATAGCTTTGTAGGGCCAACCTAGTTGGGATCTCCTATGATACAATTTTATCCATAGTTTTTATTTTTTTAATCAATAAGTTTATTTGTACGAGTTATTTACTGTCTTATTTTTTATTTTTATTCAATATAATCAGTGAATATAATACTTTTACTTAATTTATTTTTTCAAAAACAATCCTGAATTGATTTTTAAAATTCGAGTCGAGCAGAGATCGGTTCGCCCAGCTCGAGCCCTTGGATCAGCTTGTTTGCCACCTCTAACAACTATATATATATACACACACACACACACTCTCTCTCTCTCTCTCTCTCTCTCTCTCTCATTTTATAACAAAAAATTTAAACAGCCACTAATGATATTTATTGGATAATAATAATTTATTTGCACCTAATTTTTTGGGTCTTAGCCATATTAGCTACAAGACCTTACAACAAATGATCACTCTTAACTCTTAAGTTTTTTGTTCGCTTGGCTTATTTTTCACTTCAAGTTCGATCGAGGACTTGTGCAGATCATACTTGCAAAAATCGGGATCGGGGTCTGAATTGGTTTCCAAGGGAATCATTGAATTGGATCAAATCGGTCCAAATCGTTCTTATATAAAAATTTCAACTTAGTCAAAATTGGTGGGATATTAGTTATAAAACTTATCATTCTATTGTCATTTTTATGTTATGATGTGTATTATATTTTTTGATATTTTCCCATATTTTTGGATTTTTTTGAATTATTTGGAGTTCGTTATTATTTTTGACTCGAGTTGGAGTCGAGTCAACTTTTAATTACGAGAATACCACCTGCTATTTCTTCCCCCCCTCTCTCTCCCCGACGCCGCCCATGCTTCATCTTCGCCGATCATAGCCCCCGTCCTTACCCAATCGGCCCCGCCTCCCCCTGCTGGCCTTGCCCCATCCCCTCGCTCCCCACCCATGGCCCCCCGACCCGACCCCACTACCCCATCGCCAGCCTGTCCCCCACCCCCCCTCGCCCCTCACTCCACCCTGTTGCCTCCTTCGCCGCCTTGTGGCCCCCACCTCGTCCCCTGTAGCCCCGTTGCCGCCCTAGTTGCCCCGTCCTCCCCCCACTGCCATTTATCCTCCACCCCCGGTTGCCCGTCACTGCCTCCCTGTTGCCGTCCAAAATCGGCCGATTCCGAGTGGAATTGACCAATTTTTGCAACCCAGGTATGGATTAATGTCAAAGTGATTCGAGGTTTTTTATTTGTTTTAAAGTTATGTTTAATTGATATGAAAAAAATGTAACATTTATAAAATTTATTTATTTATATTATATAAAGACTTAATTATGGTGTATATTTGAGTTAATTATTGTAATTGTAAATAAGCCCCTTTTTTTAGAGATAGAAAGATAGAGAAATCTTTTTATTCTTCACTCCTTTTATGTTCTAGTTATCTTTCTGGTTTTCCATTGATGCTTCTTATAATAAAAGAGGTGTAACAGAATAAGCTTTGCCATACATAGGCATTCTCATTGTAAAACCCGTGACTCTAGTCTGAGTTTTACATTAGCAAATAAGTCGATTTGATAGTCGATTCGAGTTGAGTCAGTTTCACGACCTGCGTACTGAGTCAAGGCCAGCTATGCGTTATAACTGATGAGGGTCAAGTGGACTCGCATATTTGATGATAACGTTAGAAAAATGATAAGAAATGAATTATCAGAGTATATGATAATATGCAGTTATTCTTTATTGTTTTTGATTGATTTGTTTTTAGGCTGAATAATGCATTAGGACGTGTATAGAGTAGTTTGGGCGGGTTATTAGTTATTAGTTATAGAACATGTCATTTTGATGTTATGGTGTGTATTATATATTATGTGGTTTTCACCTAATTTTCTAATTTTTTTTAGAATTTATTATGAGTTAGGTATTATTTTTAACTTGAGTTGAAGTCGGGTCAACTTTTATTTACTAGATTGCCACCATACCTTTATCATGACCTTACCTCCCCAAAACCCCAACACTACCGGATCGCCACCCCCATCCTCACCATCACTGATCGACGCGGCAGACCCCCGCCGAGCAGTCGCCAAGCTTTTCCCCACTAACCGGTCACCACCCGAGCTCCATGATGCCTCAACACCATGACCTACTGCAGAGAATCCCGGCTCCAATTCACTGCCGTCTGCGCCGTGCTCCACCTCCATGCCGTCGATGCCCTCCACCTTCGACACCCGACCTTTCCCCCATAGCGAGGGCCACTGCTGAGGCCGGCCAAGGGCCAATAAGATGATTGATTGACCCCCGACAAACTCGATGCCACCGCTGGTGATCATCGCCGCCGTTGTCACCCTCATCACCACCACCATCATTGGGTCGAGCACACCGAGCCGGTGCAGAACCATAGCCCCAATTGGCTAGCCGAAAAGTCGGAAAAAATCGCTGGAACACCGAATTCGTTGAAATTTGTTGGATCTTCTGCTGAATTCATCTAGTCAACCCCGATTGAACTTTGGATGCCACCAGGTTCCGAATTTGAGTCTCGAACTTCATGACAAACCCTAGTCGTTGCTGATTGCCGACGATGAAAAGTAAAATTAACTCCAGCCTAATTACTTAATAGTGATAATTATTAGCACAACCAGCTAAGATTGATTGATTGATGTAGTATATTTTTTTAATGTGAATAAAGATGAATTGCATGATTGAATTGTATTAAAATAAATGCTAAGGAACTAATTAAGTAAATTAAGAAAGTATTGTTAATCTAATGCAAGGTAGCGTAGAAAATATGATAGGGATTAACGTGTGATTTGATATGATGTGTATATGGATTTGTGTGTTGTATAGGATGTGTGAATGCATCATAAGCGGGCGTTAGCTTTTAATTTTGATATGGAGGTAGAGAGTAGGTGCTCACCCCTAGGCACATGGACCTGATTGGAGCTTCTACTAGGTCCGTTGGGACTTGCTTCTGGTTTAACTTCTACACTCTATCGTATTTTATTTTAAAATCTAAGCAGACGTGTCAAGTGGTGGATTTATTGTATCCCACTCCACATAGGTCATTAAGTCGCACAAAATTTTTAGATTAATAACCCTCGAGGATGAGATCCATCGAGTTTGTTTTTGAAAATTCAGATTTAAGTCATGACGCCTTCGGGCCTATTATATTACAATCCCTACCCAAGCCTATGTACATGTAGTTTTCTCTAGTTTTTAGTGAGATGTGTGACATAGGAAAAACAACAATCACGCCTTGAGATAGGGCGCGTACTACTCAAAGCAGGCTCTGGATTTGGTGAGCATTTGTCCCATTCTCGAAATATCTTGATAACTCGACCATTGAGTTCTTCAAACCCAGAGAAATGTGGAGGTTAACAAGTACTGCAATGCAACACATGTCTAGACTTGTGGTTTCAAAGGGTACTGAAGGCGCATGCATGAGAGTACTTGGCCTCTGTACTCAGGACTAGGAGTGATACAAGTGTTGTAGAGGGCTGAAAGAACATAGATTGATTTTCCTAGGCAAGGGATAGTTTAAAGTTGTAAAAGAATGAGATGAGATAGAAAGGGGAGGTTGTCACACAAGGTCGACAGTTCCTAATTAGCTCCCTTATGAGAGAATCTATGAGGAAGAATATGAATGTTTTCATTTAACAAGAGACTCAGCTCACCTCTTCCAATTTCTTATTAGTTATTTCTGGACTGGTAACGCTTGTTAGTGATGTTTTTCTATTACTATGTAGGTGAGAATCTTGAGGATTGAGGGCTATCAGGACTACGGAGGAACAACAATGAAATTATGCACACATGTACCTGCCAAATGTAATTGGTGTGGATGAGTGTTGAATTGTTTGAATGATGCAACTTGAATGCTATTTCTATGAATGGATAAAATATTTTGCATGTGAATGAGAATTGTAAATAGAAAGGAACAGGCTGAGCAATGGAGTCTAGACTCGGCTCAGAAGATCAATAATGAAAAGAATTGAAATTTTGAGAGAAATGTTATGTTTTTGTTGTATTTTCTATTTTTATATATATATATATATATATATATATATATATATATATATATTGTTTGCTGTTGACAGGGAGGTCGCTATCACACTTTTAGGGAGACTCTATCCGTTTTGTTTTAAAAATACCTATTTTTTAAAACTTTCCACTTGTTTGGTTTGTTTTATACATGATTGCATATCATAGAATGCATAGAGAACAACGTTAAAACCTAAGCATCCCATCTATGCATCGAATGCTTACATCACCATCTTTACATACAGAGGTTAGATCTAGATGGCTTAACCGAATTAAGTAGATTAGCGAACGGTTCAGTTACCTATAGATTTCTGGGTTGGTTCACGGATGAACTAAAACGGGGTGTTACACTCATTCATGTCTATATATAAATGTTACATTTGATAAAGTTACAATTACACATTGAGTATACATTGACTACTTGTATTGACTTCATATGTTAACTTAATTTATATTACATTACTTATGAGAGTTACAAAGTTTGACTCAATTGATCTTTGTATTGAAGACTTTTTAGATAATTGTCTAACATTCCCAGGCAAAATCACAATAAGTGGACGGATGGTGAGTTTGATTATTAAGCGATCATGTTGAACACAGCCTAGGCCTTTAGTCAAAATATTAGCTACTTGGTCACAGGTTGAAATGAACTGAACCTGTAAGTGACCTTGTGCTAGATGTTCACGAACAAATTGATAATCAAGTTTCATGTATTCAGTTCGTCCATGAAAGACAGGAATGGTTGCAATGTATGTGGCTGAAATATTATGACACCAAATTGTTGGTGGAGCAAGTGCTGACCTGTGTAGTTCGTGAAAGACATGAAGGATCCAAGAGATTTTGGAAGCTTCACTTGCCAAAGCATATTCAACCTCATTACTACATCGGGCCACTGTAGGTTGCATCTTGGAAGACCATGAAAGAAGGTTATCTCCCAAGAAAATGGTAAACCCAGTAATTGAATGAAGGTCGTCTGGCTTACTAGCCTAGTCAGCATCAAAGTAGGTGGTCAAATTAAATTCTCAGACTAGAGACAACACAATTCCATGATTGAGATAGACCTTAAGATACCATAAAATTTGTTTGACAGCTTACCAATGCTCGTCGCTTGGAGCATGTTGACATTGACAAGCATAGTTGACACTGTATTGTATAACTGGATAAGTAAGGGTCAAGTATCATAGTGTACCAACAACAATACAATAAATAGATGGGAGTAAAGAGGAGAGCCAGTGTACTTGGACATTTTGACCCAATTATGACTGATGTGGAGATAGGCTTGAGTTCATCAAGATGAAGATGTTGGAGGAGATCGCTAAAATACTCAGCCTAAGATAGGTGGAGGCTAGATCCATGTTTGGTGACCTCAATTCCAAGAAAATAGTGCAAGGGACCAAGATCCTGCATTGTAAAATGAATACTAAAATCCATAATGAGAGAAGAGATGACCGATGGAGAACTCCCAATGACTATGATATCATCTACATAGACTAAGATAAACATATTTATGTTAGATGTAAACATGTAGAGAGAACAGTTAGCCTTAGAGTCCTTGAATCCCAATTCATACAATAGATTGGACACACGAGTAAACCATGCTTGTGGACTTTGTTTGAGTCCATAAAGTGACCGATTAAGATGACACAATCTAATAAAGTGTAGGATGTTGGTCATCAATAAAACCACAAGGTTGAACGATGAAGACTTCTTAAGTGAGATGAACATTTAAGAATGCATTCTAAACATACAATCGCCAAATGGGCCAGCCATGGGTGACACCAATGCTAAAGATGGTCCAAATGGTAATAGGCTTGACTATTGGACTAAAAATCTCAAGATAATCAATGCTTTCCCGCTAGAGTAACCCTTTGGCCATAAGTTGTGCTTTGTACCAATCAATGGAGCTGTCAAGTTTATACTTAAGTCAAAACACCCATTTACACCTAATAGCTCAATGGTTTGTCGGAAGGGAAACTTGTAAAACCCTGAAAATAACTATGTTACTTTATTTATTTATAAATCTTGAAACAAATCTTAAATATTATTAAATTACATTAATTTTTGGGAATGATATGATAAATTATTAATTATTATTCTTGGCCATATCGGTCTGATGGTATTTATGGATTGTTTTTAATAAGCTTTATTTATTGTATTTTATTTTATTTTTTATTTTCCCATCTCGGTCGAATAAGGTTTGGCCATAGGTTGAACCCGTTGGCCTTGGGTTAGGAGTTGTGAGTGAGATTTGATTTCAAAACTCTTTTCATCTAATGTCTTTTCGTATTTTATTATTAGTTGTCTTTTCACATTTCAAGCATCTAATAAATTGAACCAATTGTGTGGGAAATTGTAATAATTAATGAGGTATTGGATGTTATGGGTGAATTGGAGAGATCATGAGGGTATAAATTTTCAAGTAGAATTTAGAATTAGATTATCATATTCTTTTAGGAGTGGAGAATCGGTTAGGAGTCTAATTGGTTAAAAATTACAAAGACTCTATCACTTGTATCTTCCCATGTAGTAGGCATCTACAATGCTTTCTTGTAAAACCTGTGACTCAAGTCAGAGTTTTACATTAGCAAACTAGTTAGTTCAACCGTCAGTTCGAGTTGAGTTAGTTTCATGAACTGCGTGCTAAGTCGAGGCCAACCGTGAGTTTTGAGCGATGTGGGTCAAGTGTACCTGAGTATATGATGATAATATTGGAAAGATGATGAGAAATGAGTTATGAGAGTATTTGATAGTATGCAATAATTTTTTTGTATGTATTTGATCGTAGAATTATTTTAAGGCCAAATAACACATTTGGACGCGTTATAGGGCAGTTTGGTGGGTTATTAGTTATAGAACATGTCTTTGTGATGTTATAATGCGTATTATATTTTATGGGAGTTTCCCATAGTTTTCTAGATTTTTTTAGGTTTTATTACGAGTTAGTTAATATTCTTGACTCGAGTCAGAGTCGAGTCAAGTTTCAATCATTGAATTACCACCGAGCAACCCCGACCCTTTCTCTCTCGAACCCCCAATCACCACCCATCTCCGCCCCTATCATTGCCGCCGATGTCACCTCTGGCCGCCGCATAGCCGCCAAGCCCTGCCATGTCATCACTAAGCCTACCAAAGCCCCTCCACTACGTTGAATCTTTGCACCCTAGCACCGCTCGTCCTGACACAATTCTATCACCGTCCGCGCTGCTTTGCTGCCGTCGTGCCGCCGACACCTCCCCCTTCAACCCCTAACCATTTCCCCCATACCCAGTGCTGCCGCCGAGGCCAGCAGTGGGCCAATCAGATGATCGACCGACCCTAGCCGACTCGACACCGGCGGCGGCGATCATCGCCGCCATAACCGTTCTCACCGCCATCACCATTGGGTCGAGCTCACTGAGTTGGTGCCGACCTATAGCCCTGATTGCCTCATCGAAAAATTGCTGAAAACTACTAGAAAAGCACCGAAAAACCAGATTTGTTGAAATTTGCCGGATCTTCTGCTCAATTCATCCAGTTGAACCCAATCGAACTTTGGACACTGCTGTGTTCTGAATTCGTTTCTCGAGCCTTGCGACAAAACCCTAGCTGTCACCAATTATCGTCGATGCGAGGTATAATTAACTCCAATTTAATTACTTAAAATTAATAATTGTTAACATGACATGTTAGGATTGATTGTTTGACGTGATGAATGCCCGATGGTGGATGAAGTGATATTTGTATGATTTGAGTTGTGTTTAATGAATGCTAATAATCTAATTAGGTAAATTAAATCTGAGGATGCTAATTGAGTGCAACGTAACTTAGAAAAACATAATAAAATTGGTATGAATAGGATGAGCTAGAAATATTTTTATGATTGTTTGACTGTTGATGGGTGATGAGTGTATTGTGAGTATGATGTCTATGATGAGTTTGATGCATCATTTAGTTAGAAGGCATTAGCTTCTGGATTTAATGTGTAGGTACAGAGTAGGAGTGTGCCGCCTAGGCGTGTGGGCACGATTGAAGCTGCTACTAGGTCCGTTTAGGACTTGCTCTCAATTTATTATTCCATTCTATCATGATTTGATTTGACAAGTGAGCGGAAGTGTTGAGTGATGGATTTATCATATCCCACTCCACACGAACTATTTAGTCGATTGTATTTCCGAATTAATAACCCTCAAAGATGAGATCCTTCGAATTTGTTTTTGAAACTCAAATCCAGCTCACAATGCCTTTGGGACTATTATATTGAAATCCCTACCCATGCCTATGTACATGTAGTTTCTGTGTTTTTAGTGAGATGTGAGATGAGGGAAAACCCACAACCATGTCTTGAGATAGGGCATATTTTTTGAAAGAGGGCTTTGGAATTGGTGAGCGTTTATTCCATTCCCAAGGGATCTTGATAACTCCACCTTTGAGTTCCTCAAACCCAGAGAAGTGTGGAGCTTTATTGGTACTGCTTTGTAGTTCATGTCTAGACTTGTAGTTTCAAAGGGTATTAAAGGTGCATGCCTGAGACTACTCGGCCTTAGCACTCAAGGTCAGGAGTAATACGGAA